>CAUYNB010020107.1:0-56497 GCA_963574225.1 Lagothrix lagotricha | reverse complement strand
ACTAGCCCAAAACAGGTACCAAGATAAAACACAATGTCTTAGTAAAACCACACAGCTATCACTGAGCCATTGTGTCAATGTCAGGGAGTCTGAGATAACTTCTACAAAATCATCCATCTTTTAGTTCCTGCTTTCCCTTAGCTTGACTGCCTCCAGGAGGGGGAAATATGTCTGGGCTCAAGCTCACATTATGGTACAGTCATACGGCCTCGATGCTGGAGCGATCCCCATACACTGGCATAAAGGCAAATCTAATCTAGGCTGATGCATGATTATATACTCATTATTATTATATCTCCTCATTTTTCTTCTGATTTTAAAAGAAATGAAAATGAAAATCCTATTCATGGGCCCCTAAAGCAAGTCTCGTGAGCCCTATGCTGTGCACCAGAGGGAGGGTGGGCTCTGCTTCGCTCCCCTGCATGGCCCTGCGTGGGTGGATGGCACCTGAGACAGAATGCTTCTGCTTGATGGAATATGAAAAAAGTCCAATTTGAGGGTACATCTAGGGGAGGGCCAGCCCAGCCCTGTTTTAAACTTCTGCAGCCTTCTTCCACCTGGGTCTCTTGAAACCTCCCTCCCCTTGAACTTGCCACCTGACATTTCACATTCAGACCGTTTTTCCTCCAGAGCAGGGTTTCTGGAAGCATGGTGCAAACCTACTTGGGGGAGGGGAGGTGCTGAACTGCAAATTCTGAGTCTCACCCAGTTAGGAATCTCCAGGACAGGTTGAGCATTCTGCATCATTAATAAGCTCTCCTGGTGAGGCTTAGGGCCACCGAAGTTTGAGAAAAGCTCCCTGAAGTCTAAATGCAACGATCACTTCATCCCCTACAAAGGACAGCCTCGATTAGGAGGTAGAAGCCAAGCAGGGGCAGATGGACCAGAGGGGCCAGCAAGGGCTGAGTTTGAGCTCCAGAAAGTGCCTCTGAGCTGAGCAACAAGGAAACCCACACAGCCTCTCAGTGCTCCAGCTTCTTCAGCTGGAAACTGGAAATAACAGCACCCACTTCATTGGGTTGGAAATCAGTTGAGACCATGAATTTGTGTTTGGTAAACTGTGAGGAGAATGTTAGGGACAAGCTCTGCAGAAATGGTCATGGTCTTGGGGTTCTTGACCTGCTGGGGTCCCTGATCCTTGTGCCCAGAGAGTCCATGAGATCAGGGTAAGAACACTCAACAGCTAGGAATGGAAGAGAACTTCTTCAGCCCAATAAAGGCATCTGCAAAAAGCCCACAGCAAACATCATGACTGAAAGCTTTCAATAAATGATTGATTGATCGAAGTCTTCCTCCTAAGACCACTCTGTTTTTGCTACTCATACTCAACATGATACTTCCGACACTAGATGTGTGAGTTTTCCCCATATAACAGTTCTCCAGCGGACACCAGCTGGATGTCAAACAATTTAACTCAGTTCTGACACTATCTACCTGGAGTTGACATCAGATCCCACAGATTAAGGGCTCAGGCTCACAGGACTGCCCCCACTTCAGATGCCAATCACAGGTAGTAGGTAACCCACAACTACATGGAAGTTCTTTTTTATTTTTTCTTTTTGAGATAGGGTCTCCATCTGTGACCCAGGCTAGAGTACAGTGGCGTGAACCCAGCTAACTGTAGCTTCGACCTCTGGGGCTCAAGTGATCCTTCCACCTCAGCCCTTTGAATAGCTGGAACTATAGGCATGTGCCATTACGCCTGGCTAATTTTTGTTTGTGCTTCTTTTCTTTTTCTCTTTTCTGTTTTTCGTGGAGATGGAGTGTCGCTCTGTTGCCCAACCTGGAGTGCAGTGGTGCCATCTCGGCTCACTGCAACCTCCGCCCCCCAGGTTCAAGCAATTCTCCTGCCTCAGCCTCCCGAATAGCTGGGACTGCAGGTGCACGCCACCATGCCTGGCTAATTTTTGTATTTTTTTTTTTTTTAGCAGAGATGGGGTTTTACCATACTGGTCAGGCTGGTCTCGAACTCCTGACCTCAGGCGATCCACCCACCTCGGCCTCCCAAAGTGCTGGGATTACAGGCCTGAACCACCATGCCTGGCCTCTTCTTCTCTTTTCTTAAGTTTTTATTTTATTTTATCATTTTGAGATGCAGTCTCACTCTGTTGCCAGACTGGAGTGCAGTGGAGTGATCTCGGCTCACCTCAACTTCTGCCTCCTGGGTTCAAGTGATTCTCCTGCCTCAGCCTCCGAATAGCTGGGACTATAGGCGTGCGCCACCACATCCCGCTAATTTTTGTACTTTTAGTAGAGACGGGGTTTCACCATGTTGGCCAGAATGGTCTTGATCTCTTGACCTTATGATCTGCCTGCCTCAGCCTCCCAAAGTGCTGGGATTACAGGCGTGAGCCGCTACGCCTGGCCTTTATTTTTATTTTTTATATTTTATTTTATTTATTTATTTTTTTTGAGAATAAATACCAAGCACTGTGCCTTCCCTCAAGGAACATATGGCCTTTATTTTATTTTTGGTTTTTTTTGAAACAAAGTCTTATTGTATTACCCAGGCTGGACTGCAGCGGTGCCATCTTGCCTCACTGCAACCTCTGCCTCCCAGGTTCAAGCAAGTCTCCTGCCTTATCCTTCAAGTAGTTGGAGTTACAGGTGCGTGCCACCACCACCTGTCTAATTATTGTATTTATTTATTTATATATTTTTAGAGAACTTGGAATTAAAACTATTGTATTTTTAGTAGGGACAGAGTTTCTTTTTGTTTTTCTTTTTTAAGACAGGGTTTCACCATGTTGGTCAGGCTGGTCTCCAACTCCTGACCTCAGGAGATCTACCCCTCTTGGTCTCCTAAAGCGCTGGGATTGCAGGCATGAGCCACCTCGCTTGGCCTATTTTAATTTTTTGAGACAGAGTTTTGCTCTTGTTGCCCAGGCTGGAGTGCAATGGCACAGTCTCAGCTCACTGCTATCTCTGCCTCCCAGGTTCAAGCGATTCTCCTGCCTCAGCCTTCTGAGTAGCTGGGATTACAGGAGCCTACCATCATGACTGGCTAATTAAAAAAAAAAAAAATGTTTTTAGTAGAGACAGGGTTTCACCAGTTGGTCAGGCTGGTCTTGAACAACTGCCTCAGGTGATTCACCTGCCTTGACCTCCAAAAGTTCTGGGATTACAGGAGTGAGCCACCATGCCTGGGCTTGGTCTATTTAATTTAATTTAAATTTAATTTATTTATTTATTTATTTATTTGAGACGGATTCTAACTCTGTCACCCAGGCTGGAGTGCAATGGCGTGATCTCGGCTCACTACAACCTCCGCCTCCCGGGTTCAAGTGATTCTCCTGCCTCAACCTCCTGAGCAGCTGGGACTACATGCGACTGCCACCACACCCAGCTATTTTTTTGTATTTTTAGTTTAGACAGGGTTTCACCATATTGGCCAGGCTGGTCTCGAACTCCTGACCTTGTGATCCACCTGCCTCGGCCTCCCAAAATGCTAGATATACAGGCGTGAGCCACTGTGCCCAGCTGGCTTGGACTATTTTTAAATTTTATTTTATTGCAAATCCCATAGTAATTTTTTTTTGGGGGGTGGACAGAGTTTTGCTCTTGTTGCCCACTCTGGAGTGCAATGGTGTGATCTTGGCTCACTGCAACCTCCACCTCCCAGGTTCAAGCAATTCTCCTGCCTTACCCTCCCAAGTAGCTGGGATTACAGGCATACGACACCATGCCCAGCTAACTTTGTATTTTTAGTAGAGATGCAGTTTCACCATGTTGATCAGGCTGGTCTCGAACTCCTGACTTCAGGTGTTCCACTCACCTTGGCCTCCCAAAGTACTGGGATTACAGGCATGAGCCACCGTGTCCAGCCCGTAGTACTTTTTGTGTTTTTTGTAGAGACTAGGTTTCATCATGTTGTCCAGGCTGGTCTCAAACTCCTGGCTTCAAGCCCTCTGACTGCCTCAAACTCCTAAATTGCTCCCACCATGCCTGGCCTCCTTTTCAGGTTCAATTAATTTGCCAAAGTGGCTCACAGAACTCAGTGAGACACTTAGGCTCACTGGTTTATTGTAGAGGACATTACAAAGGATCCAAGAACAGCCCAATGAAGAGGTACACCGGGGCAGGGTGTGGGGAAAGGGCCTGGAGCTTCCGTGCCCTCTCCTGGGAGCCACTTTCTCAGCACCTCCACATATTCAGCAACTCAGAAGCTCTCTGAATTCTGTTCTTTGGGGTTTTTTATGTAGGTTTCATTAACAGGCATGATTGATTAGATCACTGGCCATTGGGGATCAGCTCAACCTGCAGCTCCTCCTCCTTCCCTAGAGGATCAGTATCAGAAATGAACATTCCAATCCTCTAATCACCTGATTGGTTCACCTGACAGCCAGCCCCCCTCCTGAGGCTATCCAGGGGCCCCAGTCATTTGAGCTATGTGCCAGGAAACAGGGAGGAAGACCAAATATATATATTTATTATAAATCACAATATCATAATCACAAACAAGATAAACATATTCCTTCTTGCCACTTCTATTTAACATTGTCCTAGACTTTCTAACCAGGGCAAGTAGTGTAAACCAAAACGTATCTGAGACAGGTCTCAATTTAGAAGTTCATTTTGCCGAAGTTAAGGACACACCCCAGAGAAAGGTACACCTTTCCCCAAAGATACTTTTGAGGGCTTCAACATTTAAAGGGGAAAAGTGGGCTGGAGGAAGGAGAGGTTCACATTACTGAATCCACATGTTGCAAGAGAAAAGGAGCAGGTAGGGGAATAGTCAATTATGTATTTGTCTGGCACCCAGTAAATCAACACTTAATTGTTTTTAAATTTTATTTACTTATTTATTTTATTTTATTATTTTTAAAAATTTTATTTATTTATTTATTTGTTTTGAGGCAGAGTCTTGCTCTGTCGCCCATGCTAGAGCGCAGTGGTGCCATCTCAGCTCACTGCAACCTTCACCTCCTGGGTTCAAGCAATTCTCCTGCCTCAACCTCCCAAGTAGCTGGGATTACAGCCACCTGCCATTGTGCCCGGCTAATTGTTGTATTTTTAGTAGAGATGGGGTTTCACCATCTTGGCCAGACTGGTCTCAAATTCCTGACCTCGTAATCTACCCGCCTCGGCCTCCCAAAGTGCTAGGATTACAGGCGTGAGCCACTGTGCCTGGCCTTATTTTATTTTTTGAGACAGGATCTCACTCTAGTTGCCCAGGCTGAAGTGCAGTGGTGCAGTCTCTGCTCACTGCAGCCTCCACCTCCTGGGCTCACGTGATTCTCCTACATCAACCTCCCAAGTAGCTGGGACTAGGGTAGTCACACACCACCACGACTGGCTAAGTTTTTGCATTTTTAGTAGAGACAGAGTTTTGCTATGTTGCTTAGGCTGATGTCAAACTCCTGGACTCAAGCAATCTGCCCAGCTCAGCCTCCCAAAGTGTTGGAATTACAGGCGTGAGCCACAGCGTCCAGCCTAAGCAGTTCTTTTTATAAGATGAACATAGACTAGCTATCTGTAGAGATATTTAACCTTTTATCTGCAGCTATCTGCTTAGGAACAAAAGGAAAGGCAGCTTCTTGTAGGACTCAGCTTTCAGCTTACTTTTTTTCTTTTGGTAGAGTGAATTGAGGTCCCAAGTTTTATTTTCCTTTCACACTAGACAAGTAAAAGAAGTAAAAGGCATCCCAGTGAAAAAGTAAGAAATAAAATTTGTCGCTATTCACAGATGACATAATCTTATATATAGAAAAACCTAAGAAATTCATTTAAAAATGATTTGGACAAATAAATGAGTTCAGCAAGGCTGCAGGATAGAAAATCAATATATAAAAATCAAATGTATTTCAATGTGCTTGCAAACAACAATCCAAAAAACAAAAACAAAACAAAACAAAAAACAGTTCTGCCAGGTGTAGTGGCTCATGCCTGTAATCCCAGCACTTTGGGAGGTTGAGGCAGGCAGAACATCTGAGGTCAGGAGTTCAAGACCAGCCTGGCCAACATGGTGAAACCCGGTCTCTACTAAAACTACAAAAAAATTAGCTGGGCGTGGTGTTGGGTGCCTGGAATCCCATCTACTTGGGAGTCTGAGGAGAAGAATCGTTTGAACTCTGGAGGCGGAGGTTGCAGTGAGCTGAGATCACGCCATTGCACTCCAGCCTGGGCAACAAGAAAAAAGAAAAGAAAAGAAAAAAACAGTTCCTAGGCCAGGCACAGTGGCTCACGACTGTAATCCCAGCACTTTGGGAGGCTGAGGTGGGTTGATCAATTGAGGCCAGGAGTTCAAGACCAGCTTGGCCAACATAGCAAAACTCTATCTCTACTTAAAATACAAAAGTTAGCCAGGTATGGTAGCAGGTGCCTGTAGGCCCAGCTTCGCAGGAGGCTGAGGTGTGAAAATCGTTTAAACCCAGGAGGCAGAGGTTGCAGTGAGCCAAGATAGTGCCACTGCACTCCAGCCTGGGCAACAGAGCAAAACATTGTCTCAAGAAAAAAAAAAAAGACCAGTACCATTTATAGTAACATTAAAAGGAATAAAATACCTAAACATAAATTTAACAAAAGAAGCAAAATTTATACTTTGAGAACTGCAAAGCTGAAAGAAATTTGAAAATATCAAAAGAAATGGAAAAACATCTTATGTTCATAGATCAGAAGACTTAACATTGTTAAGACAGCCATACTTCCCAAATCTCTCTACAGATTTAATGCAATCTTTGTCAGAATCTCAGCTGGCTTCTTTGTAGAAACTGACATGCTTATCCTAAATTTCACATGGAATTTAAAGGGATCCAGAAAATCCAAACAATCTTAAAAGTGAAGACTAATGTTAGAGGACGCGTACTTCTTGATTTCAAAATTCACCACAAAGCAACAATAATCAAGACAGTGTGGTACTTACACGAAAATAAACCTATAAACACATGAAATAGAATCAGCAGTCTAGAAATAAACCCATGCAGCTGTGATCAATTGATTTTTCAAGAAGCATGCTGAGACCATCATTTCAACAATGGAGTTGGACCCTTAGCTCACACTAGAAACAAAAAAACACTTCGCCTGGCCAACGTGGTGGCCAAAAGGAATCAAAGACCTAAATGTTAGAAGTGAAACAAGAAAACTCTTTTTTTTTTTTGAGATGGAGTTTCACTTTTGTTGCTCAGGCTGGAGTGCAATGGTGTGATCTTGGCTTACCGCAACCTCCGCCTCCCAGGTTCAAGCGATTCTCCTGCCTCAGCCTCTCAAGTAGCTGGGATTATAGGCATGTGCCACGACGCCTGGCTAGCTTTGTATCGTTAGTAGAGACGGGGTTTCTCCATGTTGGTCAGCCTGGTCTTGAATTCCCGACCTCGGGTGATTCACCCTCCTCGGCTTCCTAAAGTCTGGGATTATAGGCGTGAGCCACCATGCCTGATGAAACAAGAAGACTCTTAAAAGAAATTAAAAGAAATTGGATCTGGGCAAGGTGGTTCATGACTGAAATCTCAGCACTTTGGGATGCTGAGGTGGGTGGATGGCTTTTAGCTCAGGAGTTCAAGACCAGCCTGGGTAACATTTTGAAACCCTGTGTCTACTTCAAGTCCAAAAACTAGCTGGGTGTTTTTGGTGGCTTGGGCCTGCAGTCCCAGCTACTCAGAAGCCAAAGTTGGAAAACTGCTGGAACCTTGGAATCGGAGGTTGCAGTAAGCCAAGATCATGCCACTGCACTCCAGCCTGGGTGACAGAGTAAGACCCTGTCTCAAAAAAAATAAAATAAAATTAACTTGGATTTGGCAAAGAAATTTTAGATATGACCTGTCCTTAGATATGATTTTACAACCTTGGATTTGGCAAAAGATTCTTAGGTATGATACCAAAAGCACTACCCTTTCTCCCTCCAAATAGACAAGTTGAATTTCTTAATATATTTTTTTTAAATTGTGCTTCAAAGGATTCCCTCAAGAAAGTGAAAAGACAACCCACAAAATGGGAGAAAATATGTCAAATAATATATCTAATAAAAGACTTTTATCCGGAATACTCAAAGAACTCTTCAAACCAACCTTCAAAAGACAAATAATCTAATTAAAAATAAACAAAGGATTTGAATTGACATTTTCCCAAGATATACAAATGGCCAATGAACACATACAAAGATTCTTGATATCATTAGTCACTGGGAAAATGCAAATGAAAACCACAATGAAATACTACTAGTGTATCTGCTAGAATGGCTGTAATTTTAAAATGTGGAAAATAATAGGTGTTGTCAGGAATGTAGAGAAACTGGAACCCTCAAACATTGCTGGTGGAAATGTAAAATGATACAGCTACTTTGGAAGACAGACTGGTGGTTCCTCAAATAATTAAACATAGAGTTACCATCTGGCCCAGCACTTCTACTCTGAGGCTATATACCCAAGAGACATAAAAGCACAGGACGACATAAACATTTGTATACAAATGTTTATAGTAGCATTTTTCATAACCAATAAGTGGAAATAACCTAAATGTTCATCATCTGATGAATGGATTAAAAATGTGGTATATCCACACAATGGAGTATTACTCAACCATGAAAAGGAACAAAGTACTAATACATGCTACAACATGGATGAACTTAGAAACATTATGCAAAATGAAAGAAGCCAGTCACAAAAGACCGTATATTGTAGGATTCCTTTTTTTTTTTTTTAAGATGGAGTCTTGCTCTTTTGCAGTGGCATGATCTTGGCTCACTGCAATCTCCAACTCCTGGGTTCAAGCAATTTTCCTGCCTCAGCCTTCTGAGTAGCTGAGACTACAGACATGCACCGCCATGCCCTGCTAATTTTTGAATTTTTAGTAGAGACGGGGTTTCACCATGTTGGCCAGATGGTCTCAATCTCCTGCCTCATGATACGCCCACCTCAGCCTCCCAAAGTGCTGGGATTACAGGTATGAATCACCACACCTGGCCTATAGGATTCCATTTACACAAAAGTCCAGAATTGGCAAATCTATAGAGTAGATTCATAGTTGCTCAGGGTTGGGGATGGGAGTGGAGAGAGGGATCAAGGTACAAGAGGGTGACAGCTAACAAGTACCAGGTTTCTTTTTGAGGTGGTGATGGTTGCCACATCAACCCCTTTACTTAAAAACAATTTAATTATATGCCTGAGTGGGTGAATTGTGTTGCATGTGAATTATATCTTAATAAAGCTGTTAAAAAAATTGCAAGGGCTGGGGGGAGTCCATAGATACCTTAGAACAACAAAGGGTCTCCTTGGAAGACCTTTTCAGAAGCATTGACCAAGGCAATTCCACTGGCCATCATGAATTTCAAGGCTCGGCCACAGTGATGATTATTCTTTAAACAAAAATTCATTTGTTTCTCTTTCTTGACCAACATTTATGTAGATCGAAATTTGATGTCAAGTCTCAAGCTGGGAGTAGCAGGAGGAAGCGAGTCTCCGGAAACTGCTGTTCTGCCGAGGACTTGTGATTGGCTGCACCTGGCTGGAGTCTGCAGCACCACTGCCCTTACTCACCAGTCAGTTTCGACCAGCTAAAGTCAGCTGCTCTTTGTGGTTGACATAAATTTCATTTGACATTTCTACTGGCTTCAGAAACTTTTGCCAATAGAACATGTGATGGGGAGACGAGTATGAAATACTGAACCTCCTCCCACACACCTCCAAGCTCATGTGTGACATTCTGATATTTATATATATCCACACACACATATTAATCTTTATTAACCTTTACACACACACACACACACACACACAGTCTCTTCAGCAACACAGCATCACTGTGACAGCCACTATAGCAGCACTTGCAACCTACCAGTGGTTCTTAATCGTGGCCACATATTAGAATCACCTGAGGAGCTTTAAAAAAAATGGCGATGTGTGGGCCTCATCCCAGACAAATTGAAACTCAATCACTTTCACAGGTAAGACCTGGGTATCTGGGTCTTCTAAAAGCCCTAGAGGTGATTCTTATGCACCACGGTGGGCTGAGAATCACTGTAACTCGGCAGTGAGATAATACAGTTCCCCCACTGAAGTGCAGGTCTGTAAGAAGTTGGCATGCTAAATGTAAATTCTCTAGGCAGGGATCCAAGTACTAAATAATGCTGTCATTGTTAACAGTTCTGATGGGACTGAATCCGTCATTTCATCCAATCTCCTTAGTTTTCACATGTGTAAATAACTCCAAAGATGTAAGTTGCCAAGGTTGCCTGATTTGCTCTTGTCCCCGGAAGATCTGGGAGCCCTCTCAGGCTAGGATCTCACAGCAGGGCACTGCTCTCTGGCAAAAGCCCTCCCTCTCCTGATTGTCACTGGCCCAGCCCCAGGGGAGGGCGGCCCTTCTAGCACAATGCCAGATGTGGGCACCTTTCTAGCGAGGCCTCTCCTCACCAGGCTCAGCAGCCTTGCTCACTCACAAGTCAAGTCACAGATGCCACCAAGAGGGCTTGGGCAGCATCACTAAGATCACACAGAATGTGCTGCTGTGATCAGGATGTCAGCTGCCCCAAAACAAGATGGGGCAACTGCATTTCTGGAACTGCCAGAAATATTAATTCATAACATTACTACAAGCTCCTTTATGAACACTTCTGAGTAGCTACTGGTTAGTATTTAAAAGGACATTAAAAACCTCTCTCAGAAGCACAAACGTTCTTTTTTGTACATGCTGCAGCTTTCTTCCTTCGCACCCTCTCCTAAGGAGGCAAAGCCAGACATGTTTCCTCCACAGCTAAATGCTGTTACACCAGAAATTCCACACTGCGCCACAGGCTGATGGAACACAGGACGTGTGATTTGTTTCCAAAATGGCAGACTCATAAAAGCCAAGCCTGTGCAGAAACCCGCTGGGTATGCATAAAAAATAATGAGATCGGGGCTGCCTCAGCAGGCAGGTATCAGAGCAGAGACAGAATCAGAATTGCGGTGTTGGAATTTGCTCAGGTGGTGCCTTTTACTAGTCCATTTAAGGCCCAGAGATAAAAAAAAAAACCAGCATTGATTTCCAAGGCTGCACAGCTAGAGGCAGAACCAGGATGAGGCCATCAGGAGAGGTGGTGGCTGTTTTGGTCTCCCACTTCTGTGTTTTCCTCGCAAATATCAATCCACCGCTTTTTAACTTTTCTATTTCTTTCAGTATTTTATTTTATATATGAATATGTCACCTTCAGCCCTAGATGCTGGATGCCCGCTAGTGTCCACCAGTCAGAGGGAACACCATCGCCCCATGGGTGCAGCTGGCAAGGTGTCCCTACAGTTAGGGGTCTCCTGAATGAACAGCTACCCTGCCCTAATTCCCTCCAGCCTGCCTATGGGCCACCCCCTCTAGGTGGGCTCTAGGTGGTCTCCACGGAGCCCACTTGGCCTCAAGAATCCCGTGAAGCCAGTTGGCTCATTTAGGGATTTAGGCAACACATTTACTTCTGTGGGAACACAAGGAAGTCCTATTGCTCAAAGTCAAATGATCTACAGGCTTCAGTGAGGCGTGTGTGTGTGTGTGTGTGTGTGTGTGTGTGTGTGTGTGTATGTGGACTAGGGTGGAGAGAAGGATGGCAGGCTAAGAGGCCATCCAGGTTAAAACTGATTTTAGAGTTGGCTGAGCTGAGAAGGTTGCGGCCATGCTGTTGGCAGCAGGTCCTGGGGCCCTGCGGACTTGTTTGCCACCGTCCTGGAGCAAAGCCCAGATAACTTGTTGAAGAGCATCTTGATCCTGCTTGCAGGACACCTCCCCTTTCATAGAGGAGTTAATCTACACCAAGATCTGCTGGCCCTAGGCCAGACATGGAAAGAGGCAGAGCCCAGAACTGCTCCGGCTCAGTGTGAACATGTTCATAGCCGGAAGGGAGGGTGCATGGCTTCTCTAGTGTTTGTAAAACCCTCTCCCATCTCTGTACTGTTCCCAAGGTCAGAACATTCCCCATTGGTCCTTCTCTCTTCTTCTTTTATTATTATTATTATTATTTTTTGAGATGGAGTCTTGCTCTGTTGCCCAGGCTGGAGTACAGTGGTACAACCTTGGCTCACTGCAACCTCTGCCTCTTGAGTTCAAGCGATTCTCCTGCCTCAGCCTCCTGAGTAGCTGGGATTACAGGTGCCTGCCACCATGCCTGGATAATTTTTGTATTTTTAGTAGAGACAGGGTTTTACCATGTTGATCAGGCTGGTCTGGAACTCCTGGCCTTGTGATCTGCCCGCTTCAGCCTCCCAAAGTGCAGGGATTACAGGCGTGAGCCACCACGCCCGGCACAATTTTTATTTTAAGTTCTGAGGTACATGCAGGATGTGCAGGTTTGTTACATAGGTAAACGTGTGCCATGGTGGTTTGCTGCACAGATCAACCCATCACCTAGGTGTTAAGCCCAGTATACATTAGCTGTTCCTCCTGATGCTCTCCCTCCCCCCACCTTTCCCCCGACAGGCCCCAGTATGTGTTGTTCCCTGCCATGTGTCCTTGTGTTCTCATCGTTCAGCTCCCACTTAATGTGAGAACATGCAGTATTTGGTTTTCTGTTCCTGCATTAGTTTGCTGAATATAGTGGCTTCCAACTCCATTCATGTCCCTGCAAAGGACATACTCTCATTTCTTTTTATGGCTGCATAGTACTCCATGGTGTATATGTCCCATATTTTCTATCATAGATAGGCATTTGGGTTGATTCCATGTCTTTGCTATTGTGAATAGTGCTTCAGTGAACATGCAGTGCATGCACCTTTATAATAGAATGATTTATATTCCTTTGGGTCTATACCCAGTAATGGGATTGCTGGTTTAAATGGTATTTCTACTTCTAAATCTTTGAGGAATCACCACACTGTCTTCTACAATGTTTGAATTAATTGACACTCCCACTAACAGTGTAAAAGTGTTCTTTTTCTCCGCAACCTCACCAGCATCTGTTGTTTCTTGACTTTTTAATAATTGCCATTCTTTTTTTCTTTTGAGACAGAGTCTCACTCTGTCACTCAGGCTGGAGTGCAGTCGTGTGCTCTTGGTTCACTGAAACCTCTGCCTCCCGGGTTCAAGTGATTCTCCTGCCTTAGCCTCCTGAGTGGCTGGGACTACAGGCGTGCGCCACCATGCCCAGATAATTTTTGTATTTTTAGTAAAGACTTATCATCTCATGTTGGCCAGGCTGGTCTCAAACTCTTGAACTCAAGTGATCCAACAGCCTTGGTACCCCAAAGTGCTGGGATTACAGGCATGAGCTACTGCACCTGACCAATAAGTGCCATTCTGACTGGTGTGAGATGGTATCTCATTGTGGTTTTAATTTGCATTTCTCTAATGATCAGTGATATTGAGCTTTTTTTCATATGTTTGTTGGCTGCATGAATGTCTTCTTTTGAGTTTTTGTTCATGTCCTTTGCCTACTTTTTTTTTTTTTTTAATTTTGCGATGGAGTTTTGCTGTTGTTGCCCAGGCTAGAGTGCAATGGCGTGATCTCGGCTCACTGCAACCTTCGCCTCCAGGGTTCAAGTGATTCTGCTGCCTCGGCCTCCCGAGTAGCTGGGATTACAGGCATGTGCCACCACCCCTGGTTAAATTTTGTTATTTTTTTTTTTTTTTTTTTTTTTTTTAGCAGAGACAGGGTTTCTCCATGTTGGTCAGGCTGGTCTTGAACTCATGACCTCAGGTGATTTGCCCACCTCAGCCTTCCAAAGTGCTGGGATTACAGGCGTGAGCCACTGTGCCTGGCCCTTTGCCTACTTTTTAATGTTTTTTTTTTTTTTTTCCTGTAAATTTGTTTAAGTTCCCTGTAGACTCTGGATATTAGACCTTTGTCAGATAGATAGACTGCAAAACTTTTCTCCCGTTCTGTAAGTTGTCTGCTCACTCTGCTGATAGTTTCTTTTGTTGTGCAGAAGCTCTTTCGTTTAATTAGATTCCATTTGTCAATTTTTGCTTTTGTTGTAATTGCTTTTGGAGTTTTCATCATGAAATCTTTGCCCATGTCTATGTCCTGAATGGTATTGCCTAGATTTTCTTCTAGGGTTTTTATAGTTTTGGGTTTTGCATTTAAGTCTTTAATCCATCTTGTGTTAATTTTTGTGCAAGGTTTAACAAAGGGGTCCAGTTTCAATTTTCTGCATATGGCTAGCCAGTTCTCCCAGCACCATTTATTAACTAGGGAATCCTTTCGCCATTGCTTGTTTTTGTCAGGTTTGTCAAAGATCAGATGGTTGTAGGTGTGTGGTCTTATTTCTGAGTTCTCTATTTCATTCCATTGGTCTATGTGTCTGTTTTTGTACCAGCACCATGCTGTTTGGTTACTATAGCCTTGTGGTATAGTTTGAAATCAGGTAGTGTGATGCCTCCAGCTTTGTTCTTTTTGCTTAAGATTGTCTTGGCTTTTCAGGCTCCTTTTTAATTCCACATGAATCTTAAAATATATGTTTCTAATTCTGTGAAGAATGTCAATGTTAGTTTAATGGGAATAGCATTGCATCTATAAATTAGTTTGGGCAGTATGGCCATTTTTATAATATTGATTCTTCCTATCCATGAGCATGGAATGTTTTTCCATTCATTGTGTCCTCTCTGATTTCCTTGAGCAGTGATTCTTGAAGAGGTCCTTCACTTCCATCAATCCTTTTCTTACTGGACACAGTTTGCCAGTTTTCTTGCCAGTATTTGCACCCCTCCTCTCAGAAGCTTCAGGAAGCCAGCCTGCCTCCAGGAAAGTCAGGACTTTGTGGCAAGACTACAAAGATAACAGAAGAGGAAATGTATGGTCTTTACTTCCGAGACTCCAAAAGGAGGGAGGGCATAGAGGTATGCCTGGCCAGAGGCAACCGGGTCTGGGGGCTCTACCCACAAAGGGGTTTTTGGACTGGGGTAACTGGAAACAGTGTTAGGCCTCCCCTTGGGGGAGGTGAGGCGAACCTGAGTCGAGTGAGGAGGAAGAACAGGGTGATCAGAGACTGCTGGCACCTTGGTGCCAGTGCCCGCTCACTCATGGGCTCCCTCCGTAAGTACCTGCTGAGTGGCCACCCTGTACCAGGCTGTGCTCTAGGTACTGGGGATTCTGCAGTGACAGAACAGACCAAAGCCCCTGCTCCCCTGGGAGCACATCCCTGATAGGAGGATGACAGTGAACACAGAGGTGACTTAGCCCTCCCCTCCCTCTTGGTTTTTCCTCACTTGCAGGAGGAGGTCCTCGCACCTGAGCCCAGAGACCTCTTGGGGTCCTAGTGTACTCCTGGGTTCCCATGAGCTCCACATCCACTCTACAGGGTGAGGGTCTTGACGCCAGAAAGTGGAGAGGGTGGAAGAGAAGGAGCTAGTGCCTGGTTGCGATGGCTTGTACAGGGGAGAAACTCATCATGCTTGGGTATCAATAACCACCTTATCCAAATTGCACTTTGGTGTGATGCCGGGGACTTTCATTAGTCGGGAGATGAACTCCCTCCCTGTGTGCTGGCATTTCCTCCTGCTGTACTGCCAACCTGGGACTCTGTGGAAAGCAGTGGTATTTTTAGCCAGGACCACGTTCAGGACCTCTGTCACCTCATTCTGTCAGTCTTCGTGCTGAGGACTCCCCGGAGAAAAGTCACTCTTTGTGGTGCCAGGAATGGCACTTTTTCTGAGAGCTGCTTTGAGCTTTATATTTTTGTATTGCAAGTTACAAAACTGAGATCTTATCCTTTTTTTTTTTTTTTTTTTGAGACGGAGTCTTGCTCTTTCCCCCAGGCTGGAGTGCAGTGGTGCGATCTCGGCTCACTGCAACCTCTGCCTCCAGTTCAAGCGATTCTCCAGCGTCAGCCCCCCAATTAGCTGGGACTACATGCATGTGCCACTACGTCCAGTTAATTTTTTAAAAATTTTGATAGAGACCAGGTTTCACCATGTTGGCCAGGCTGGTCTGGAACTCCTGACCTAAGGTGATCTGCCTGCCTCAGCCTCCCAAAGTGCTGAGATTACAGGCATGAGTCATCGTGCCTGGCCTAATTTTTTTTCTTTTTTAAATTTTAGTAGAGACTGGGTTTCACCATGTTGGCCAGGCTGGTCTCCTGACTTCAGGTGATCCACCTGCCTTGGCCTCCCAAAGAGTAGGGATTACAGGCATGAGACACCCTGTCAAGCAGAGGTCTTATCTTTTCCTTCCTTCCTTCCTTCCTTCCTTCCTTCCTTCCTTCCTTCTTTCTTTCTGAAGGCGTCTTGCTCTTTCGTCCAGGCTGGAGTGCAGTGGCATGATCAGCTCACTGCAACCTCTGCCTCCTGGGGTTCAAGTGCCTCCTGCCTCAGCCTCTCTAGTAGCTGGGATTACAGGTGTCCAGCACCACGCCCGGCTAATTTTTGTATTTTTAGTAGAGACGGGGTTTCACCATATTGGCCAGGCTGGTCTTGAACTCCTGACCTTGTGATCTGCCCTCCTTGGCCTCCCAAAGTGCTGGGATTACATGTGTGAGACACCGTGCCTGGGTCTGGTCTTATCTTTTAATTGGCTGCTACAAAGCCCAGAGCCTCGTTTGTGGCCTCCGGCAAGTGCACAGGACACCCAGCCAGCATTTTGTGAATCCACATTGGTCCTGACTCATCTTTTTCATTTATTTTCTTTGTCCCATTTTCCTCACTTACCTATTTTGAACTTTATTTTATTGTATTGGATTGGATTAGTGAGGATAAAATAAATATTGCCTGTCCATTGTGTTTGCTTCAGGCACACATGATAAATCCGTGAGCCCTGACCTCACACCTCAAACAGTGTTCCACCAGCTCTCAATGCTTTGGGGATGCCTCAAGCACTTAAAAATTTTCTCTCTTCCATCTACCAAGTCACGACCTCTGCAAGATTCATTTCAGGCACCGCCCTTTCTAACAAGCCTTTTCTGAAATCTTGGTCCCCAGTTGGACTGACCTTTCTGCTTGGGCCCCCACACAGCCCTGGAAGGGGCCTCTCCTGTCCAACTGTCTGTGACTATACTGGGCCACCCAGGCTGGCCCCATAAATATGTCAGATGAAGGCACAGATAAACAAGCTCACACCTTATGAATACGTGGCACAAAATCATCACTCTAAATGTGTACTTCATGTCTAAGTACAGTCATTATAAGAATTCAGAGAGGAGGGTGGATGCAGGGAGGGGAGGAGGGGCTTTGCGGCTGTACCAGCAGCTGAAGTTCATTAGTAAGAACTAAAACGTAGTCCATGTCCCGCGCCCCGTGCCCTGTTAAGTACTTGACTCACAGAACACGCCAGCTGCGTGTCATCCCCATTTTAGGGATGTGGAAACTGAGGCCAGGTAAAGTTTTTGAGGGATGTGTGGTGAGATGTGGTTAGGCAGGAGGGGTTCAGTCCCTCAGTTGAGGCAAGCAGGTTCAGACCAGTATCTATGAAGCACCTTCTGGGGCCCCCACAGGAAGATAATCTTGGGGAGAACCTCAGAAAGGCAGAGGAAGACCACGTGGGGAGGGGTGTGGGGAACCAGGGAAGGGTGGAGAGGACAGGACCCCGAGGGCCGGGGAGGGCAGATAAAGGGGACAGGAAAATTGAAATCCGATGTCAGAACCTGGCATCCGACATAGAGGCCTCGGGAGAATCAGCGGAAGGTCAGGGCCAAGGACAGCCGCGGCAGGACTGGGGCGCCGGAGGAGGAAAGAGCAGAAGACCTGGCGCGGTGGGAGAGAGGTTTGGGGAGGCAGGGACTGGCGGGCGTTGGGGGTGGGGGAACTTAGCCTTGAAATCAGAGCCGGCGCCCATTGGGTTTCAAGGCAAAGTTCAGACACTTTCGGTTCAATGCTTGGTTTTCTTGTGGCGAGAAATTCAGAGCCACCTCATGGACAAACACAAAAATCAATAAATAAAAAAACCTATTCTTGGTTCTTGAAGGAACTTGTGCCCGGTTGTGGGGATGGCAATATCAGACCCCGGGACCCCGCCAGCCTTGGTGGCAGCAGGGGAGGCGCTGCGGGGGTCTCCAGGTTGAGACGCCACACTGCGCCCAGGCCCTGCGCGAGGACCCCGAGAGGCCGGCGCTGGGCTCTGCCTTTCGGTGGCGACGGACAAGCCTCCCCGGGCTGCCTGCGCCAGCCCAGCGCGCCCGCCTCCTCCCTCCTGCGCTGGCGCTGGTGCAAGCACCGCACCCTCTGCGTGGACCAGGGAGCCTCCGCACGTCCCAGGCCACCCCCGCCGAGCGCAAGGACCCTCGCCACACCTGCTGCGCTTTGTCATTAAAGCCTCCAGGGTAGCCACTGCAAGGCTTACTGCTTTCACTGGGGGGCCTGCCATTTCCAGGCTGCTGGCAGGGACCAGGTTTTGGATTTGAATTTGGAGACACTGGTCACTTTTGCGATAGTCTGTGTGGGGAAGATCTCGAGGATTCCCTAGAAAAATGGTGAGAGGGCTAGAGTCCTTTAAAAAGGGGGAGCAGGGCAGAGTAACTTAATGACCCGTGTTAAAAACGCGCGCTTTGAATGAAGAGACCTCCCAAATAGGCTTTGTGTGAGCAACATGGCTGTTTATTCACCGGGGTGCAGGTGGGCTAAGGCCGAAAAGGGAGTTAGCGAAGGGCGTCGGGATAGGAGTTGGTTTTATAGGTTTGGGGTGGGCAGTGGAAAGTTACAGAGTAAGATCAGTTACAGTGGTGGGGGTAGGGGCAAGGAGTATACATTATCATAAGTTCAGTTACAATGGCCGGTGGGATAAGGGTAGTTAAGATGGTAGGGTGGGGTGAGGAGTATTCACATTATCATAATAACTGCTAAGATGGCTGGGTGGGATAAGGGGAAGCTTACGTCCCGGGGAAGCTCCGCTGGGCAATCAGGGATAATGGCAAACGCAGGAGGGGGGTGGGGGGTAATCAGCTGAGGCAGGCAGGACTTTAGACTTTCTGGGTCTGGGCTTGCACAAGGAGGCCTCGGAGCAGGTAGTCACCTCTGTGAGGCTGTTTTTTTGTTTGTTTTGCTTTGGTTTTTTTTGTTGTTGTTTGTTTTTGAGGCAGAGTCTTGCTCTGTCGCCCAGGCTGGCAGACTGGAGTGCAATAGTGCGATCTCGGCTCACTGCACTTCTGCCTCCCGGGTTCAAACAATTCTCCTGTCTCAGCCTCCCAAGTAGTTGGGCTTATAGGTGCGTACCACCACACCCAGCTAATTTTTGTATTTTTATATTTATTTATTTGTTTATTTTTTGAGACGGAGTTTCTCTGTTGTTGCCCAGGCTGGCGTGCAATGGTGCGATCTCGGCTCACTGCAACCTCCACCTCCCGGGTTCGAGTGATTCCCCTGTGCCAGCCTTCTGAGTAACTGGGATTACAGACATGGGCCACCAGGCACCACGTCCGGTTAATTTTGTATTTTTAGAAAAGGCGTGGTTCTCCATGTTGGTCAGGCTGGTCTCAAACACCCAACCTCAGGTGATCAGTCTGCCTTGGCCTCCCACATTACTGGCATGAGCCACCACTCCCAGCTGAGGCTGTCTTTTGTTTTTGTTTTTGGGGTGTGTGTGTGTGTGTGTGTATGTGTGTGTTTTCCATCTACAGAACAGAGGTGGCTGGTGCAGTGGCTCATGCCTGTAATCTCAGCACTTTGGGAGGCCAACATAGGCAGATCATTTGAGGTCAGGAGTTTGAGACCAGCCCAGCCAACGTGGCAAAACCCTGTCTCTACTAAAAATACAAAAAGTAGCCGGATGTGGTGGTGCACGCTGGTAGTCCCAGCTACTCTGGAGGCTGAGGTAAGAGAATCACTTGAACACCAGAGGTGGAGGTTGCAGTGAGCTGAGATCATGCCACTGCACTCCAGCCTGGCTACAGAGCCAGACCCTGTGTCATACAAAACAAAAAAACCCAAAACATCGCTTGAACACAGGAGGCAGAGGTTGCAGTGAGCTGAGATAGCCCTCCCCAGTCTGGTGACAGAGCCAGACCCTGTGTCCAAAAAAAAAAAAAAAACAAAAAAACACAAAAAAGGCTGGTCCAAGTGCAGTGGTGTTTACAACTAATTGATCACAACCAATTACAGATTTCTTTGTTCCTTCTCCACTCCCACTGCTCCACTTGACTAGACTTAAAAAAAAAAAAAAAAGAAGAAAAGAAGAAAAAAAACACAAAAAAGAAAAGAAAACAAACAAAAAAATCGGAGGTGAAGATGCCCCCTCCAGGATCCTTTTGTGAAGGGTGAGGATTAGACTGGAAGGGTCCATGTCACAGAGGAGACTATTTCCAAGGAGGCTGTGTGATTATTAGCCATTTTTGTTACTAGGCTTCTAATAAGCCGTTTAACCCTGGTCAACTTCCTAACCTCACCAATCCTGCTAACCAAGTAGTCTTTGAGTTTTTTTAGTTTTCACGTTTTACATTTTCCCAAAGGCCTGTGGCTGGGAGGAGGCTGAAAGCAGGCTAAATGTGCAAGTGCTCTTGAGAGTGGGGAGACAGACCCTCTGGACCACTGGTCGGGGATAGGCTAGGAGAAACTTTGGGGCCTCCCAGGAGATCCCAGTGGACAGAGGCAGGAAGGTGCCCTCACATTGGCCGAGTGCCACTACATGGCATGCCCTGTTAATCAGTTACCTCAGGAGATGGTGTTTGGCTCCTGCCAACCTCAGGACTGCATGCAGGGACTGAATGAGAACAGGCTAGACGGAATCCCTAACCTCAGGGGGCTACAATTGGGGGCTCGTGGGGGTCAGGCACCACGTACTGCCCTGGTGATTCCCAAACCACAACACTGTGCACCACCTTCATGGTTTCTGCTCTGATACCTAAACTGGTAGTGTCTAATACCTCCCTCTAAATCAATTCACATCTTTTACTATGAAAAGAAAACCAGCAATGTTCTAATATGTTAAGAAAACACTTAAATATTAAAACAACAACATCAACAGCAACAAATTGTCTACCTATGGGGTAGTCTACCCTATATCGTATTTGATAAACACCAGGGATACAAATAACCTGTGAGAAATGATGAATTTTTAAAGGGATACTCACCACAGTTCCATGAGATTGCTTTTATCTTTCCCATTTTTCAGACTGGAAAATGAAGGCCAAGATGTGAGGTCTTACTTTAAGTCACCTAGCTAGTAGCAGATGGAGCTGAGATTCCAAGCCGAGTCTGTATCCAGAAGCCTGTGTCCTTTTCACTACATGTGCCTGCTCAACGAATCCTTTATTCCTGAAACCCTGTTTCATTAGCACACCTGTGCATGGGGTGGGATGTCTAACTTGCCCTCTCACAAATGCCCAACACAACCAGAAGCTCAGGTCCAGCGAGGCAGTGACGGCCACTCCTCCTCAGAGAGCACATCTGATGATGCTTTGGGGCACAGAGGGTGTCCAATGCTCAGAGTGGCCTCATGCTGAGGGCTTAGTTTTTAATGTCCCTGGACTCTTCAAGGCAGAATAATTAATGTAGATGCCTGCTTACCCAGGGCTTCCCCTTGGCCATGACACAAAGTGTGGCCTCTTAAAAGTACCTACAGTGTGTAATTATGAGAAATATTAACTTCCAAAGATGTCTACAATGTCTACAACAGTATGTCCCAGCCCACATGCTCCCTAGAACCTTGCCACTCCCTCATAGAGGCAAAGTCTATGCTCCTTCCCCTTCAAAGAGGGCAAACCTTTGTGCTATGTAGACCAAGAGGTTACTGAGGAACTGACACTGACTTCCAAGGCCAAACCATGAATCTACCATGCACTTACATTTTGTTCTTTAGGGATGCTTGTGCTTGGAACTCAGCCACCATGCTGTGAGGAAGCCCAACAGCCTGTAGAAATGTTCACATGAGAAAGAAATAAGGCCCTTGTTCCACAACCTCTGCCTTGCCTCAAAAGCCAGCAGCAACTTGTTAGCTATGTATGTAAGCTATCTCGAAAGTGGCTCCTTCAGACCCAGTCAAGTTCCCCCAGATGACACAGCAAGTGGCAGAAATGAGCTGTCCTCACTAAGCCTTGCCCAAACTGAAGATTCATTAGCAAAATAGATGATTGTTGTCATTCTAAGTTAGTATGTTTGGGGTAACTTGTTAATCAGCAATAGATAACTGATATGGATACTACTAAATACAGTAAATAATGCAAAAATAATACTATATTTTATTTTTATTTTTATTTTTTGAGACAGAGTCTCGCTCTGTTATCCATGCTAGAGTGCAGTGATGCAATCTTGGCACACTGCAACTTCTGCCACCCGGGTTCAAGCGATTCTCCTGCCTCAGCCTCCTGAGTAGCTGAGATTACAGGTGCCTGCCACCACACCTGGCTAATTTTTGTATTTTTAGTAGAGACAGGGTTTCACCATGTTGGCCAGACTGGTCTCGAACTCCTGACCTTGTGATCCACCCACCTTGGCCTCCCAAAGTGCTGGGATTACAGGCATGAGTCACCGTGCCCGGCATACTATATTTTAAAAAGATGTGTATAGAGTGGTGTGCCAGTAAAGGTTTAGTTCTCTACGTTGAAAAAGGAAAAAGTTCTAATTACTGATTTCTATGGTGTAAACGCTCCCACCAGAGCTGATTTCAAGCTGTCAGTAGTTAAAGAGCTTGCTAAATTCCTGAGAATTTAACTTTTGATATCATCTATCAAGCACACCACTGTATGCGTAGGAAAAGCATTAAAAAATGCAGGGCAGACAAAATCCCCAAATGGCTGGAGAGCATTCAGCTGTTACTAGCCTTTTTGGACAGAGCACAAATTTAACAGCTCTGCCATGTGAGGATGGCTGCTGACTTTGCGAAAGGGAGGAGCACGCTGCCCTGGGACTCCTAGTCCAGCAAAGCCAGTGCTGGAAGGCCATGACTTTCCAACTTATTTTTTCATCTCTGACCAGCAGACACTCCTTCACGTAGGAGAGGTGAACTCTATTTTGTAGATGGGTTGAAAACATCAATATAAAATATATTTACTTCTGGTTCCAAATGTCACACACCCAAACATGATTTCATGACAAAACAATTTCTCTAATTTTATTTGTACTTTTCTCATTTAAAAAATACAAAGCTGGCTAGGTGCAGTGGCTCATGCCTGTAATCCCAGCACTTTGGGATGCTGAAGCAGACTGGTAACTTGATGTCAGGAGTTCAAGACCAACAGAGTGAAACCCTGTCTCTACTAAAAATACAAAAATTAGCTGGGCGTGGTGTATCCCAGCTATAATCTTAGCTACTCAGGAGGCTGAGGCAGGAGAATTGCTTGAACCTGGGAGGTAGAAGTTGTAGTGAGCCGAGATCACGCCACTACACTCCAGCCTGGGTGACAGAGGGAGACACCATTGGAGATGTGGAAAAGGTAACTGAAGACTAGAAAGGAAAACTCCCAGGTGTCCTGGCTGAAGGAGAGAGGGAAGTGCAGTGGGGTGGTGTATTAGTCTGTTTCCAGACGTCATATAGAACTTCCCTGAGACTGGGAAGTTCTCAGGGAATTTATAAAGGAAGGAGTTTTAATTGACTCATAGTTTCACGTGGCTGAGGAGGCCTCAGGAAACTGACAATCATGGCGACAGGGGAAGTAGGCACCTTCTTCACAAGGTGGCAGGAGAGAGCATGTGAAGAAGGAACTGTCAAACACTTATAAAACCATCAGATCTTGTGAGAACTCATTCAGTATCAGGAGGACGGCATGCGGGAAACTGCCCCCAAGATCCCATCACCTTTCTCCGTTTACATGTGGGGATTACAGGTCCCTCCCTCAATACGTGGGGATTACAATTTGAGAAGAGATTTGGGTGGGGACACAGAGCCAAACCGAATCAGGTAGATTGTGAGGTTGACACCTAAGCCAGGAATATGTTATATCATTTTGAGGAAAGGTTCAGTGAAAGAGACACCTTATTGTCCATCACATGGGCTTTGAAAAGCTGTTTCTTTGGATGGGTTGAATAAACCTCTTGCTGATCTGTTTGTGCTTTCTAAGAGGTGTTCCTCAAAAGATGGAGGAATAAAAAAATGAGTTTACTCCAAAGAGCATCCAGTTGACTCGGTCCCCTTTGAGGCTACTTCAGAAAGAAAAATGACTAGCTTTAGCCCTTCCTCTAGTGTCTCCAGGGCCACATAGGAAGGGATGTGTAAGACGGACAACTGGATCACTTGTAAAAGTTAATAGAAGTGAAGCAGAGACAGAGAGAAGTGAAATGCATTCATGAAGTATTCAGTCTGGGGACTGTCTTAGTTCAGGCTGCTATAACAAAGTACCATAGATTGGGTGACTTGTAAACAACATATATTTGTCACAGTTCTAGAGGCTAGAAGTCTGAGGTCAGGGTGCCAGCATGGTCTAGTTCTGGTGATGGTTTTCTTCTGGGTTGCAGACAGCTGACTTTTTGTGTTCTCACGTAGTGGAAAAGGTGAGGGATCTCTCTGGTGTCTCTCTCTCTTTTTTTTTAGACAGAGCTTTGCTTGCTTTCGTTGCCCAGGCTGGAGTGCAATGGCGCCATCTCGGCTCACTGCAACCTTCACCTCCCAGGTCCAAGTGATTCTCCTGCCTCAGCTTCCTGAGTAGCTGGGATTACAGGCATGTGCCACTATGCGCGGCTAATTTTGTATTTTCAGCAGAGACGGGGTTTCTCCACGTTGGTCAGGCTGGTCTTGAACTCCTGACCTCAGGTCATCTGCCCGCCTCGGCTTCCCAAAGTGCTGGGATTACAGGTGTCAGCCACTGTGCCCGACCAAGGGGACTCTTTTATAAGGGCACTAATCCTTACCACTTTATTACCTCCCCAAATCTCCCCCCCTTCAAACACCATCATTTGGGGTTTAGGATTTCAACATATGAATTTTGGGGGGGACACAAACATTCACGTTTTTTGCAGGAACTAAAAGAGAAACTGAAAATATGTATAAAATTTAAAATTTTGTGGATCAGGGGGCTGGTCCAATAGTAGGAGAATTAGTTGGAGTAAATATTGGAAGATGACCCAATATTTGGAACATCTTCCAATGCATTCCATGTGTCCAATTCAAATAGCTCAATTTTTATTTATTTATTAATTTTTTTAGACGGAGTTCCGCACTGTCGCTCAGGTTGAAGTGCAGTGGCATGATCTCTGCTCACAGCAACCTCTGTGTGCCGGGTTCAAGCAATTCTCCTACCTCAGCCTCCTGAGTTGCTGACACTACAGGAGTGTTCCACAATGCCCGGCTAATTTTTTGTATTTTTAGTAGAGAGGGGGTTTCACCATGCTGGCCAGGCTGATCTTGAACTCCTAACCTTATGGTCCAACCCACTCGGCCTCCCAAAGTGCTGTGCTGGGATTACAGATGTGAGCCACTGTGCCCAGCCCTTTTTCTTTTCTTTTGTTGAGACGAGTCTCGCTCTGTCGCCGAGGCTAGAGTGCAGTGGTACGATCTCAGTTCACTGCAACCTCTGGTTCCCGGGTTCAAACAATTATCTTGCCTCAGCCTCCTGAGTAGGTGGTACCACAGGCGTAAGGCCCCATGCCAGGCTAATTTTTGTATTTTTAGTAGAGATGGGGTTATACCATGTTGGCCAGGATGGTCTTGATCTCCTGACCTCATGGTCCACCCATCTTGGCCTCCCAAAGTGCTGGGATTACAGGCATGAGCCACTGGGTCCTGCCCAAATACTAATTTCCTACGTGGTGGGTACCTGTATGACATGTGATGAAAAAGCTGAAAGCATGGTACTGGTATTGATAACCATTTTATTTTATGTTTGAGACAGAGTCTTGCTCTGTCACCCAGGCTGGAGTGCAGTGGTGAGATCTCAGCTCACTGCAACCTCTGCTGCCTCAGCCTCCCAAGCAGCTGGGACTACATGTGCACGCCACTATGCCCAGCTAATTTTTTTTTTTTTTTTGTATTTTTTTGAGACAGGGTCTCATTCTGTCTCCCAGGCTGGAGTGCAGTGGTATGATCTCGGCTCACTGCAACCTCTGCTTCCGGGTTCAAGCCATTCTCCTGCATCAGCCTCCCCAGTAGCTGGGATTACAGGCACATGCCACCACTCCCAGCTAATTTTTTGTATTTGTAGTAGAGACAAGGTTTCACCATGTTGACCAGGTTGGTTTCAATTTCCTGACCTCAAGTGATCCACCTGCCTCGGCCTCCCAAAGTGCTGGGATTACAGGTCTGAGCCACCACCCTGGCCTGTATATATATATATATATTTATTATTATTATTATTTTTTTAGTAGAGACAGGGTTTCACCATATTGACCAGGCTGGTCTTGAACTCCACCCCCCCGGGCCACCCAAAGTGCTGGGATTACAGCTGTGAGCCACCATCCCCGGACGTTAACTATTTATTTGTTTTTAAACTGTCAGAGTATACATGGATATCTGAAGATTTTCCAGCTGGCAGATGGATGTGGAAAGTGTGGAAGAGTGGACTGCGTGTTGTTGCAGTTTATTTTTATTTATTTATTATTTATCTGTTACACATGTAGAGGTCACTAAATTGTCATCTGTTTGTCGACACATAGATTTTGCTTACATTAAAGTAAGTATATTGTCAGTGATGCAAATTTGTTTACACTAAAATAATTTGTTTACTTCTGAGCAGAAGATAAATTTCAAATCCAAGGCAGTGATTACCTGGAGGGTGAAGAGGGGAAGGATGCACAGAGGTGTTGCTATTGTTTCATTTCTCTTCTTTTTCTTTTGTTTTTTTTAGATGGAGTCTCGCTCTGTTACCCAGGCTGGAGTGCAGTGGCTCGATCTCCATTCACTGCAACCTCTGCCTCCCGGGTTCAAGAGATTCTCCTGCCCCAGCCTCCCAAGTAGCTGGGATTACAGGGTGCGCCACTGCACGTGGCTAATTTTTTTACTGTTAGTAGAGATGGGGTTTCACTGTGTTGGCCAGGCTGGTCCTTTTTTTTTTTTTATTTATTTGAGACAGAGTATTGATCTGTCACCTAGGCTGGAGTGCAGCTGTGTGATCACGGCTCACTGCAACCTCTGCCACCCGGGTTCAAGCATTTCTCCTGCCTCAGACCCCCGAGTAGCTGGGACTACAGGTGCGCGCCACCACGCCCAGCTAATTTTTGTAGTTTTTAAAGTAGAGATGGGGTTTCATCAAATTGGCCAGGATAGCCTCCATCTCTTGACCTCGTGACCCACCCGCCTCGGCCTCCCAAAGTGCTGGGATTACAGGCGTGAGCCACCGCGCCCGGCCTATATTATTCTTTATTCCCTTTTGAATGCTGTGAGTAAAATATTAATTAATTGCAGGCCCAGATCCTGGAGAGACCTAGGCCTTCTTCTCACAACATTGTTTCCTTGAAAACGTATCAAGTTCAACGTGGAGTAATGTATGTTGGAAACTGGTCACCTGCTTTGTTTACTGCGAAGCCTTTGGTCTGTTCCTGACCTGGGAATGCACACAGACCTGGAGCTTTCATTCACAAGGAAAATATAAACACTCGTGGGAAACCAGGGCAGGGACTTCTCTCTGTCAACATGAACCACATACACCTTCATCTCTTTCTCTCTTTTTTTTTTTTTTTTTTGAGATAGAGTCTTGCTCTGTCATCCACACTGGAGTGCAATGGTGTGGTCTCGGCTCACTGCAACCTCCGCCTCCTGGGTTCAAGCCTCAGCCTCCTGAGTAACTGGGACTACAGGCGTGTGTCACTTCGTCTGGCTGATTTTTGTGTTTTTAATAGAGTCGGGGTTTTGCCATGTTGGTCGGCTGGTCTCAAACTCCTGGCCTTGTGATCCACCCGCCTTGGCCTCCCAAAGAGCTGGGATTAAACATACGAGCCACTGGGTCCGGCCCTTCATCTCGTCTCTAGCTGCTGTGCATACTCTGCATGTGGGTGAGTGAAGGGATGAGAAACTATGTGCATGGGTACTGCTGAATCTCCCAGTGAGCTGTAAGATGCTGGACATACTGTATTTCCTGTTCTGCATTCTCTGTACAACTAGGTAAATGCAGTGCTAAATTAAAGCCCATTGAGATTTATGGATCTAACTGCCAGTCTGAACATGTGCCCAGTGCTGGTGGTAGGAAACATGCCTTAAATAAATTTATCTATATTTGAATTAACTTGAAGCCATACGAAAAACTGAAGAGCTCTGGTAAAAATAAATACATGAGCAATTATAAAGTAGTATTATTGTAATTTTCATTTATAATTCTATTTTTATTAATAATTTTCTGCATTTTAAAAAGACAGGTGAAAAAACAAGTATTAACCTATTTATTGGGCACATAGTATATAGATATAATGTGGGACATCAATAACCAAAAGCAGAAGACAAAGATGCATGGAGCAGTAGCTTAGCTACTGATGCTAAGTTGGTAGAGACTCAAAATAGAATGTTGTAGCTTTAATAAGTTAAATATCATCCTCATGGTAACTAGAAAGAAAGTATCTGTACAATACACTCAAAAGGAAATGAGAAGAAAATAAAAATTTTTCTCTGAGAAAAATCAGTTAACACAAAACAGGCAATGATGGAGGAAAGGGGGCAATAAAGAAATGGCACATAGAAAAAAAAAACAAAATGGCAGTAGTATTTACTACTTATCAGCAAATACTTCAAGTATAAATGGATTAAGTTCTCTAATTGAAAGACAGAGATGGGCAAAATGGATATTAAAAAAACAGGATCCTATTATTGTAAACAGGAGACTCACTTTAGGTCAAAATACACTAATAGATTGAAAGTGAAAGGATGGTAAAAAAAACATTTTCATGCAAATAGTAACCAAAAGAGAGCTGAGGTGGTTATACTAATATCAGATAAAATAGATTTTTAAAGCCAAAAAGCTTACAAGAGACAAGGAAGGACATTAATAAAAGGTTCAATACAGAAAAAAATATAGCAAGTATAAATATTTGCACACTTAATATCAAAAATATATGAAACAAAAACATGACAGAATTGTAATAGGCCATCCTAGAGTAATAGTTTGAGAATTCAATACTCCACTTTCAATAATGGATAAAACAACCAGAGAGAAGGTAAGAAATTCGAGGACTTGAGCAACAAAACACACCAACTAGCCCTAACAGACATGGACAGAACACTCTGCCCGATAACAATAGAATGCACATTGTTCTGAAGTGCACATGGCATGTTCTCTAGGACAGACCATCTGTAAGTCCATAAAAATGTTTTAATAGATTAAAAAAATACATGTCTTGCAAAGTACTTCTGTAACCACAATGGTATGAAGTCAGAAATCAATAACCGAGGAAACACCAGAAAATTCGCAAATATGTTGACATTAAACAATGCACTCTCTCAAAACTAAAGCATCAAAGAGGAAACCACAAAGAATATTTGTATCTTGAGATAAATGAAAATAAAAACACAACTTATCAAAACTTATGAGATGCAACAAAAAAGCAGGGCTAAGAGGGAAAAGTTGTAAATGTTTATGTTACAAAGTATCTCAAATCAATAACTCAACTTTACATCTTACGCAACTGGAAAATGAAAAGTAAATGAAACCCAAAGATAGCAGAAATAAGACAGTAATAAAGATTAGAGCAGAGATGTTTAGAAAATAGAGACAATAAGCACTAGAAAACATCAATAAAATAATTTCTTGGGAAAGATAAAACCGACAAACTTATATCTAGACTGACAAAAAACAAAAGAGAAAAGAAGCAAATGACTTAAATAAAAATAAAAATGGAGACATTACCACTGATTCTACAGAATTAGCATAGATTATAAGAGAATAGAAAAATAAATTAAAAAATAGACAACCTAGAGGAAATGAAGAAATTTTTTGAAACATAGAAATTATCTAGATTGACACAAGAAATAGAAAATCTCAACAGTTCTATAACGAAGCAATCGTAATCATAATTAAGAAAAAACTTATTGGGTGAGGTGGCTCATGCCTGTAATCCAAGCATTTTGGGAGGCCAAGGCGGGAGGATCACGAGGTCAGGAGTTCGAGACCAGCCTGGCCAATATGGTGAAACCCCATCTCTACTAAAAATGCAAAAATTAGCTGGGCATGGTGGTGCACACCTGTAGTCTCAGCTACCTGGGAGACTGATGCAGGAGAATTGCTTGAATCCAGGAGGCAGAGGTTGCAGCGAGCCAAGATCACACCACTGCACACCAGCCTGGGAGACAGAAGGAGACTCCATCTCAAAATAAATAAATAAATAAAAAGGAAAAAAAAAAAAGAAAAAACTTCCCTAAAAAGAAAAGTCCTGAATCAGATGGCTTCACAGGTGAATTATACTAATCATTTAAAGAAAAATTAACACAAATTATTTCTCAAATAATTTAAAAAAATTGATGTTTTTGGGATAGCAAGGAACACTTGCTATGCATTCTGTGAGACCGGCATTACCTTGCCATCAAAGCCAGATGACATCAAAAGAAAAGAAAATTATAGACTAATATTGTTTATAAATACAGATGCAAAACCCTTAACAAATATGAGCAAACTGAGTTCCTCAGCATAGTATGAGGATTATTCACAATCAAATAGAATTTTACCATGGAATGCAAGGATGTTTCGACAGAAGAAAATCAACGTAGTACATCACGTTATTTGAACAAAACAAAATCACGTTATCATCTCAATTGACGTGGAAAAAACACTGGATGAAATGTAACACACTTTCTTAATAAAAACCCTCAGCAAATTTGGAACAGAGTGAAAATTTCTCAACAAGATAGAGTGTATTTCTGGAAAACTTATAGCTAACATTATATTCAATGGTAAAAAAATTGAATGAGTTCCCCTTAAGATGAGAGACAAGAAAAAGATTGCCACTGCTATTTGACACTGAATTGAAAGTTCCAGCCAGATAAGAAAAGCAAATAGACTGGTGTGGTGGCTCACGCCCGTAATCCCAGCACTTTGGGAGGCCGAGGTGGGCGGATGCTTTGAGCCCAGGAGTTTGAGACCAGTCGGAGCAACATAGTGACACACTGTCTCTACAAAAAATACAAAACAACAACAACAAAAAGCAAAGCTGGGCATGGTGGCATGGCGTGTACCTGTAGTCCCAGTACTCAGAAGGCTGAGGTGGGAGGATTGTTTTGAACCCAGGAGACTGAGGCTGCAGTGAGCGAAGATCACGCCACTGCACTCCAGGCTGGACAACAGAGCCAGATCTTGTTTTTTTTAAAAAAAAGTCAGCCGGGCGCAGTGTCTCAGGCCTGTAATCCCTGCACTTTGGGAGGCTGAGGTGGGTGGATCACTTGAGATCAGGAGTTCAAGACCAGCCTGGCCAATATGGTGAAACTCATCTCTACAAAAAATATAAAAATTAGCCGGGCATGATGTCGGGTGCCTGTAATCCCAGCTACTCGGGAGGCCGAGGAAGGAGAATCGCTTGAGCCTGGGAGGTGGAGGTTGCAGTGAGCCGAGAGTGTACATTACTCTCTAGCTGGGTGGCAGAGTGAGACTCCACCTCAAAAAAACAAAAAACAAAACAAAACAAAAGGAAAAAGAAAAAAAAGAGTCATCTAAATCTAAAAAAAGAGGTGAAACTATTTCTATGTATAGATGACATAATCCTTTGTATAGAAAACCCCAAAGAATTTACAAGGAAGCTCAGAGCTAATAAATGAATTCAGCAAAATTGCAGTGTACAAAATCAACACAGAAAAACAAATTGTTTTCTATAAACTAGAAGGAAATTAAGAAAGAAATTCCACTTACGATGGCATCTAAAAGAATTAAATACTTAGAAATAAATCTAACTGATGAGGTGAAAGAAATCTATAAAAGATAAAAACTATCAAAAAATTAAAAAGATCAAGGTAATTGAAAATACATTCTGTGTTCATTGATAGTAAGACTTACCACCGTTAAGATGTCAGTACTACTGAAAGTGATCAGCAATTCAATACAATCTCATCTAAAATTCCAACAGCCTTTTTTTTTTCTTCCACAAATGGAGAAGCTGATCCTCAGATTTAAATAGAATTGAAAGTAACCCTGAATAGCCAGAACAATCTTGATAAGAAAGAATAGAGTTGGAAGACTCACATTTTCTGATTTCAAAACTTACTATTTTTTTTTTCACTTCTCTCTCTCTCACTCTCTCTTAAGTAGCCATGTGTTGGCCACTTTATTTTTTATTTTTTTAGGGTGTTGCCCAACTTCCTGTTGATTTGCTGTGTTAGCCATTTTAATAGAAAATGTGATCAAAACTTGATTACAAGACTTCAAAAAGACAAAGAAAAACCAATGAGTTTCAATTTTATTACAAGTTTTTGTTTTGTTCTGTTTTTTAACTTAAATGCTAACTTCAGCCCAAGGATTTTTCACAACCAAACTAAAAGTTACTTACTACATGGGAACATCAATGCAAAAAACAGTAAAATTTGTAAACTCAAGCCACAAACATATAGTTAATAATCATGGTAAGGAACATTGCCAAAGAACAGCTGATGTGTCAGGGAGAAGGCAGAGAAGAAATATGCAAGCAATTCTGCTTCAGAGAAATTTGCATAAAAATAGAAAATGCTAGCACCTTTAACACAAGTGAAATTGCAAAGCCTCAACATGTTCAACTCAATCCACAGAGCACCAGATGTCAAATTGGAGCCAAGGTAGGACTGAACATTGAATTTTCAGCTTTGCAACTCGAAGAGTATAATTTCAGGTGTGGAAACCATCTGTAGGCAAGCTCTTTTAAAAACATGAATTTTGTGCACCGTGAATTCTAAAACACACACTTTGCATTGTTGTTCAAATTTCAGAAGGGCACCACAAGGTACCACGGTCTTTCAAAGTCACTCATGGCAACAATTGTGTCTTTTTTCCCAGCCTTGGTAGCCCCCTTCTGCAGTTCCCTAGCCTCTGTATGCACTGCGGCACACCACTATTTGTAGAATGAATTCTGACATTGAATCCAGTCATGTCCTAAGTTGCATGAGGCAGCTTTTCCCGGGCACCTCCCATCTCCTTGGCTTGGGAGACTTCCCAGTCAGTTTTTCGGGCCCCACACAGGAGGCCACTTCTGGAAGCACTATTCCTCCAGCTCCCTCTGCTGGAGACCAAAGTGATAGTGTGTTGCAAAGACTTGTAGAAACAGATGGCTTACACGTTCATTTTGTACACATTTAGTTAATTTAGAACCTGGGACTTTTACAATTGATTTCCCAAACCCCTTTACGGAGAGTGATGAACTACACAGCAACACCGAAGCAGCACAGTTTCTGTTTCTAGGAAGAAGAGGACTAGTAGACATAATTGTGTGGGTCAAGAGAAATTTTACAATTAAAAGAAGACTAATGGCCCAGAAACCCACATTTTATTGACACTGTCATTTTCGCAGATAGAGAATCTTAGAAAGATGTCATGTTTTCTTTATTTTTTATTTTATTTTTTTAACGGAGTCTTGCTCTGTCACTCTGGCTGGAGTACAGTGGCACGATTTCAACTCACTGCAACCTCCGCCTCTCAGGTTCAAGCGATTGTCCTGCCTTAGCCCCCCGGGTAGCTGGGATTGCAGGCACCTGCCACCACATCTGGCTAATTTTTGTATTTTTAGTAGAGAAGGGGTTTACCATGTTGGCCAGGCTGGTCTCAAACTCCTGACCTCAAGTGATCTTCCCGCCTGGGCCTCCCAAAGTGCTGGGATTACAGGCGTCTGCCACTGCTCCTAGCTACATTTTCTTTTAATGAATGAGAGAAGCTCACTTTTATCCCTGAGTCATTCTTTGGGGAAAGTAACAGAAACAATTGACAGTTACACTTTTTAAAATAAAGCAGTCACTACCTTCAGCCTATACCTCCATACCCTCATCTGCCTGCCCAATGGTTGTCAGTTCCGTGAAGTTATCTTCTCCTTCTACTCTGGTATTAACACAAGAATTAAAATTTTCTTTTCTTTCTTTTTCTTTTGAGATGAAGTCTCACTCTTGTCCCCCAGGCTGGCATGCAATGGCATGATTTCAACTCACTGCAGCTTCCACCTCTCAGGTTCAAGCAATTCTCCAGCCTCAGCCCACCAAGTAGCTGGGATTACAGGCACCCACCACCACACCCAGCTAATTTTTGCATTTTTAGTAGAGATGGAATTTCACCATGTTGGCTAGGCTGGTCTTGAACTCCTGACCTCAGGTGATCTGCCTGCCTCAGCCTGAGAAAGTGCTGGGATTATAGGTGTGAGCCACCACGCTCTGCCAAGAATTGAAATTTTCAAGCACAGAAAAAAAGAAGTCATGTTACAAATAAGTGAGTGGCGGTCCAAGGGAAGCCCTTTGACCATGATTTCCAATTTTCTGTTCAATCCACACTGCAGTGATACAAAGATAAACCACCATTTTGGTTCCCAAGTTTTATTCAAGAACTCGTACAAAATATTCCAGATAAAGGAAATTTAACCATTATCTTCCTCCTCTTATTCATCTTTGTCGGCCTCCATGTGTTCCGTTAATTTGGAAGTAAGTAATGTATAACTCTCTTTGCTGTTAGCAACTATGTGTAACTAATCATGTAGATTATTTCTCTTCAGATATTTTTTGGTGAGATATTTCAAATACCTTTTGGAAAAAGGCATCTGAGATGTCATGGTGATCTTGCTCTTGTTCCTTTCGAAGGTCACCACTCCTCTACCATGGTTCCCAGCTTTTCCGTTCAGTTTGATCCTTTCTTGCAAAAAGTTCTCAAAATTGGCAGTATCCATGATTCCATCTTCTACAGGGTGTGTGCAATCGAGAGTGAACTTCAGAACCTGCTTTTTTTTTTGCCCTCGCTTCACCACAAGCTTTTTCATGGGCACTATGGCAGCAGCAGAGGCAGAAAGCCAGATATCTTTTGAACATACTGATTTTCTTTCCTTTGGATGTATATCCAATAGTGGGATTGCTGGGTCATATGGTTGTTTAATTTTTAATTTTCTTTTTTTTTTAAATTATTATACTTTAAGTTCTGGGATACACGTGCAGAACGTTCAGGTTTGTTACATAGGTATACACGTGCCATGGTGGTTTGCTGCATCCATCACCCTGTCATCTGTATTAGGTATTTCTCCTAATGCTATCCGTCTCCAGCCTCCCACCCCTCGATAATTTTCAGTGTTTTGAGGAACCTCCATACTGTTTTCCACAGTGGCTGTACTAATTTACATATCCACCAACAGTGTGTAAGAATTCCCTTTAATCTGCATCCTCTCCAGTATTTATTTTTTGTCTTTTTGATAATAGCTGTTATAACTGGGGTGAAATGAAATCTCATTGCAGTTTAGATTTGCATTTCTCTGATGGTTAGTGATACTAAGCATTTTTTCTTATACTCGTTGGCCCTTTGTAGATGTTCTTTTGAGAAATGTCTACTTAGATCATTTGCCCATTTAAAAAAATTGGGTTATTTGTTGTTGTGTTTTATTTGCTGTGGAGTTATTTGAGTTCTTCGTATATTCTGGATATGAATCCTTTGTCACATGAGTTGTTGGTAAATAATTTCTCCCAATCTGCAAGTGGTCTCCTTACTCTGTTGGCTGTTTCCTTTGCTGTGCGAGTGCAGAGGCTTCTTAGTGTGATATAATCCCACCCGTCTATTTTTGTTTCGTTGCCTGTGCTTTTGTGATCTCATCCATAAAAGCTTTGCCCAGATCAATGACCTAAGCATTTGCCTTATGTTTTCTTCTAGTAGTTTTATATTTTTGGGTCTTGCATTTAAGTCTGTAACCCATTTTGAGTTAATTTTTGCATAAGGTGAGAGGTAGGGGTCTAGTTTTATTCTTCTGCATGTGAGTATCCAGGTTTCTTAGTATCATTTATTGAAGAGGCTGTCCTTTTGCCAGTGTGATTTCTTGATGTCTTTATTGAAAATTAGTTGGCTGTAGATACGTGTATTTATTTCTGGGTTCTCTATTCTGTTTCAGTAGTTTATATATCTGTTTTTATGCATGGACTGTGCTTTTTGGTTACCATTTTATAGTACATTTTGAGGTCAGTAGTGTGATGCCTCCATCTTTTTTCTTTTTCTCAGGTTTGCCTTGGCTAGTCTTCAAATCCTTATGAATTTTAGGATTTTTAAAAACTTTCTGCAAAGAATATCATTGATATTTTGATAAGGATTGCACTTAATCTGTAGATCATTTGGAATAATGTGGTCATTTTAATAATATTAATTCTTCCAACCCATGAACTTGGAATGTCTTTCCATTTTTAGATCCTCTTCAATTTTTTTCATCAGTGTTTTATTGTTTTCATTGTAGAGGTCTTTCACCTCCTTGGTTAAATTTATTCATAGGCATTTTTCTTTCTTTTTGGTAGCCTTTTAAAATAAGATTGATTTCTTGATTTTTTTTTTTTTTTTTTTGAGATGGAATTTTACTCTTGTTGCCCAGGCTGGAATGCAATGGCATGATCTCGGCTCACCACAACCTCTGCCTCCCATGTTCAAGCAATTCTCCTGCCACAGCCTTCCAAGTAGCTGGGATTACAGGTAAGTGCCAATAGGCCTAATTTTGTATTTTTAGTAGAGACAGGGTTTCTCCATGTTGGTCAGGCTGGTCTCGAACTCCCAACCTCAGGTGATCCACCTGACTCGGCCTCCCAAAGGACTGGGGTTACAGGCATGAGCCATTGTGCCCAGCTGATTTCTTTTTTAGATACTTTGTTATTGGTATATAGAAATGTTAGTGATTTTTGTATGTTGATTTTATATTCTCAACTTAACTCAATTTGTTTATCAATTCTAAGACTTTTTGGTAGTCTTAGAACTCTAGGCCGTAAATCCTACCATGACTCGTGTCTCTTTTTCCTAGGTACATCTTCCACCTTGGCAAAATAAACTTCTAAATTGATTGAGACCCATCTCAGACACTTTTTTGTTTACGCTTGCTTTGTGAAATGAATTTAGAATTTCTTCCCTTTCAATTTTTTGGAGGAGTTTGAGAAGAATTGGAGTGAGTTCTTTAAAAGATTGGTAGAATTCAGCAGTGAACGTTTTTCTTTATATATGGTGAAAAAAATCTCTCCTCAAACCATGTTTTCGTCTACTCTCCCATCTCAACAATCATCTACACAGAAGAAAACTTGTGTGACCAGATGTGTGGGGGATCCTTCCCCACAAGCAAGCAGCAGACAGCAGCTGAATGTCCTCCAATTCTGTTCTGACACTAGTTACATGGGGATAGTGCCAGATCCCACAGGTGAAGGACTCAGTCCCCAAACCTGCTCTCTCTTTCCCCTTACCCACCAGTCCCAAGTCCAGGCCTCTCGAACTTCTGACTGATTGCCATCATGTTGGGGTTCCCACAACACCCTCTTTGGGTTCAATTAATTTGTTAGAGTGGCTCCCAGAACTCAGAGAAACACCTACTTACATTTACTGGTGTACTAAGGAGTATATTTTAAAGGATACAGATAACATCGGGCGCGGTGGCTCACACCTGTAATCCCAGCACTTTGGGAGATCGAGGCAGGGGATCATGAGGTCAGGAGTTCGAGACCAGCCTGAACAACACAGTGAAACACTGTCTCTCCTAAAAATACAAAAATCAGCCAGGCATGGTGGCATGTGCCTGTAATCCCAGTTACTCAGCAGGCTGAGGCAAAAGAATCGGTTGAACCCGGGAGGCGGAGGTTGCAGTGAGTTGAGATCACTCCATTGCACTCCAGCCTGGGTTACAAAGCAAGACTCGGTCTCAAAAAAAAAAAAAAAAGTGAATAGGTTAGACACACATACACACTCTCTCTCTCTCTCTCTCTCTCTCTCTCTCTCTCTCTCTCTCAATCTCTCTGTAAAGGATATAGATAAACAACCAGCTGAAGAGAGATATAGGATGAGGTCAGCTAGGGTCCAAGTGCAGGAGCTTCTGATCCTGTGGAGGTGGAGGGCGCCGCCCTCCCCGCATGTCAGCCAGTTTTTCTTCACTTTCCTTTCGGCTATCAGGAAGCTCACTGAACCCTGTCCTCTTGGATTTTTACGGAAGCTTCATGACAGCAGCATTCTTCCCCCAGAGGTATAGGGTGAGACCCTCTCAAGACCTACAGTCAGAAAGGCAGGGGAACATTAGAGTGAAAGGAGGGCAGCAGAAGGTCAGAGGCCTGTCCCCGAGACCTAACATTCCCAACATTATAACAGAAAACTGCATCAAGGGTTCCGGGAATTAGGATCCAGGAACTGTGGATGAAAACCAAACAGGGACAATTTGACTTCCTCTTTTCCAACTTGGATGCATTGATTTCTTTCTCTTGTCTAATTGCTTTGGCTAAGACCTACAGTACTGTCTGAGTAAGAGTGGTGAAGTGGGCATCCTTGTCTCGTTGCGGTTCTTAGAGGAAAGATTTTCAGCTTTTTCCTGTTCAGTATGACATTGGCTGTGGGTTTGTCATCTGTGGCTTTTATTATGCTGAGGTATGATCCTGTTTTTTTTTTTTTTTTTTTTAGATTGAGTCTTCCTCTCTCTCCCAGGTTGGAGTGCAATGGCTCACTGCAACCTTCACCTCCTGTGTTCAAGCGATTCTCCTGCCTCAGCCTCCTGAGTAGCTGGGATTACAGGTGCCTGCCACAACGCCCAGCTAATTTTTTGTATTTTTAGTAGAGATGGTGTTTCACCACATTAGCCAGGATGGTCTCAATCTCCTGACCTAGTGATCTGCCTGCCTTGGCCTCCCAAAGTGCTGGGATTGCAGGAGTGAGCCACTGCACCCGGCAAGGTATATTCCGTCTATACCTAATCTGTTGAGAGTTTTTATCATGAAGGGATATTGAATTGTATCACACGCCTTTTCTGCATATATTGAATATTATCTTTTTTTTTTTTTTTTTGTGAGCCAGGGTCTGACTGTGTCATCCAGGCTGGAGTGCAGTGGTGCCATCTTGGCTCACTGCAACCTCTGCCTCAGGCTTAAGAGACCCTCCCACCTCAGCCTCTTGATTGATGTTCTGTTGGATTTGACATGCTAGTATTCTGCTGAGGATTTTTCTATCTATGTTTATCAGGGATATTGGCCTGTAATTTTCTGATTTCACTGTGTCTTTTCGTGGTTTTGGTGTCAGGGTAATGCTGGTGTGAAAAGAAAAGAAAATCTTGAGACCTCAAACTCACTATGCCAAAGGGAAAAGTTAAGCTTGGAAACCGAGTCAAGCAAAAAACTGCCTTTCTTTCTGTTCTCAAATGGATAGCAGCAAGATAGAAGACCATGCACCTCCTCAGTTGGCCTCCCTCACCCTGACAATGTAAATTAACAGCTTATCTTTATGGGTATAAAATAAGACAGGGCTAGAAATCATTCCCCTACCTACTCTGAGGCGAATGCATATTTGACTTCTTTCTCTATGTTTATCTTATGTAAAATGAAGATTTACTGAGCACAAGACAAATACATAATTTACTGTCCCTTTACTCCCTCCTTTTATATGCAACATGTGGATTCAGTGAGTGCTAATCAGAGCCTTATAAGGATGTGACCACTTACTTCACTACATACCCTCCCTCCTTTTTTTCTTTCATTGTTCTCCACCTGCCCGCTTTTTCCACTTTAATCATTGAGGCCCTCAAAACCCACTTTGGAAAAAGTGTAGGCCCCAAATTCTACTGTGACTTGTGTCTCTTTTTCCTGGGTATTCCTTGACCTTGGCAAAATAAACTAAATTGATTGAGACCTGTCTCACTTTTTTGGTTTATACTGGCTTTGTGAAATGAATCTGGAATTACTTTCTTTCAATTTTTTGGAAGAGTTCAACAAGAAGTGGAGTGAGTTCTTTAAAAGTTTGGTAGAATTCAGGCTGGGCACCATGGCTCACGCCTGTAATGCCAGCACTTTGGAAGGCTGAGGCGGGCAGATCACCTGAGGTTGGGAGTTCGAGACTAGCCTGACCAACATGGAAAAACCCAGTCTCTACTGAAAATACAAAATTAGCTGGGCTTGGTGGCACATGCCTGTAATCCCAGCTACTCGGGAGGCTGAGGCAGGAGAATCGATGGAACCCAGGAGGCGGAGGTTTTGGTGAGCCGAGATCACACCATTGTACTCCAGCCTGGGCAACAAGAGTGTAACTCTGTCTTAAAAAAAAAAAAAAAAGGTTTGGTAGAATTCAGCAGTGAAACTATCTGGTCTTGGGCTTTTCTTTTTGTGAGACTTTGATTTAATCTCAATGCCCATTATTGGTCTGGTTATGCTTTTTATTTCTTTCTGGTTTAATTCTGGTGGGTTGTCTATGTCTAGAAATATATCCATTTCTTTTAGGTTTTTAAATTGCTTGGCATATAGTTCTTCATAACCTCCAATGATTCATTGTACTTCTGTGGTATCAGTTGTAATGTCTTTTTTTTTCACTTCTGATTTTATTTATTTGGGTTTTTTGTCTCTCTTTCTCTCTGTCTCTTTTTTTTTTTTTTTTTTTTTTTATACAGAGTTTTTGTATTTTTGCTCAGGCTGTAGTGTAATGGCACGATCTTGGCTCACCGAAACCTCCGCCTCCTGGGTTCAAGCAATTCTCCTGCCTCAGCCTCCCAAGTAGCTGGGATTACAGGTGTGTACCACCACGCCCGGCTAATTTTTGTATTTTTAAGTAGAGATGGGGTTTCACCATGTTGGCCAGGCTTGTCTTGAACTCCTGATCTTGTGATCCACCTGCCCCGGCCTCCCAAAGTGCTGCTGGATTTACAGGCGTGAGCTACCGTGCCTGGCCTGAATATATATTTTTTTCTTTATCCACAATAAAACCTGTTTCATAGCATGTCACACTATTTGCTAGCTTATCTCCAGAAAACACTGTGATGTCAAACAAGGGTTTCTTTAAAATCTGTTTGGATAATAATGAGTATTACAGTCATTCAAAACTTAATTAAAACAAAAAACTCAAACATATCAAGAGATTTTCTCAATGCCAGCTCACTTCTTTTCTGAGGCTCTAAAGTATTTTATAGATTTGTTTATGAATTGTGAATTTCCAGTGTGAGAGATGTTTGAGTGTGTGTGTTAAATCATGTATAGCCAAAAATATACAATACTCTAAAGTATATCATAGGTTGGTAGTGTTGAAGACATGCTAAGTTAAGACTGTGACAACATGAAAGGCTTCTGTGAACTCAATTCTGGTCATAGCACAAGAGTAGTGCATACAAGCACAACCATAGGCAATTGTGTGGTAAATGATACTTTTTTGCTGAGTTCGTAGAAAATAGAGGAACCATCTAGGTGTTCTGGGTTATGCTTATGGTTGAAAACAGCAGCAGGGGGCTTTGTAACCCCCGAGCTTAACATATCTGGGCCTGAGACTCCTCACAACTGAATGAAGTTGAACTAAATGACTGGTTGATTTTCACCTAGCCACACTGCCCTTCTCTCTTGTCCTCATGAGGCTATTGTAAAAATTGGTAACCAGTATCTGCTTAGTGCTAAACAGGTAACAGGAATCACGATTCTTATTATTAACCCTATTTATAAAGCCAAATTAATCTACCTTAGGTGTCAGTTAGGTCCCCACACTGGGGTTGTTTAGGAACAGGCTGAATGATCCTTTGTTGACAAGGGTTTAATAACCAGTTAGAACTAGGATTAGGATCCAGGGAGCAGCAGAGGGGAGCCTGGATATTTCTGCTAGTTCTAGTTATGTGAAACAAATTACCAGAAATCTCAAAATACCAATTGATTTATGTTGAATGTTAGGAATGTCTCGAAGACTTTCTTCATTTCTGACTTGTAGACTGTTTTCAAAGGACTCTTCTAATTAGCCAAGTATACCTCTTGATTATATCACAGTTAGAAGACTATAGACCTTAAACACATCTGCAACATGGCGCCCCCCCGCACCCCCCCTGGATTGCCATGTAAGTTTATCTAATTAGGGAAATGACATCTCAATATATTCAGAAGTCCGGGCCTGCTTCAATGGGAGGAGATTATACAGGGGTGGACTCCAGGAGACAGAATCTCAGGGGCCATCTTAGAATTGTGCCTATCAAAATAGCCTTTCAGTCCTCTTCCAACTTGGAAAGTCGGAGGTTCTAATTTACAAGAAGGAGCAGCTCAAGGTTTATCAGGAAGAACTGGGAGAGATGAGAGAGTGAAACAACAGGAACTGAGTACCCGCTGTTTACCAGAGAGAGTGCTCTGTGTGCTTCAGCTGATCTGATTCTCATAAGAACTGGCAGTACCCTCATGAGGAGGTGCGAGCTTCCCAGGACAACACACCCACATCTTCATTGCATTTCCTCTCCTTTTTGGCTGTGATGCTCTAGACACTAAAACTCATGCGCCTTATTTGCCCCATCAGGGCCTTGCCTCTCCAGTCCTCTTCTTTCCTTCTGCTCCTACTGCCCTTCACCCCCACCACCAGTCCACCCCTGCCCCAACATGGCTGGGGACACACCCACACACTGCGTGCTCCTGTGGCATCTCCTTTTGCCTGTTTCTTCCCTCCTAACCTCCTCTCCTTGCCCTCTCCTACTGCCTGTCAAGGTGAGGAATAACCATGGCAGTGTAGGTGGGAAAATACGGTTTGAAATTTTAAAGGAAGAATTATATCAACATCAGACTCCAGTCATAAATTATGTGTTATTTATCCATGTTCACATAATATTTGCCATGTGTATGTACACGTCATACTAATATAATGGTTAAGATGCATACTTTTGTGTCCTGTGTTTCTCAGCTCATGTTCAAAGTTACTTTCTGATGGACCCAAATTTCTACTAATAAGATTATGTTTAGAGTTGCATAAAAAGCTAGAAACTGACCAACATAGGGTACTTTTCAGCAACTTTGGCTGCATGTATATTTAAAAGCATTACTCTATTGAAAGGTATTTAACCTTTAACCTCATCACTTATTACTTGTCACAAAATTTTGCATTCAACAACCCAAATAATATCATAATCCTATATATTTTTTTGAGATGGAGTCTTGCTCCATTGCCCAGGCTGGAGTGCAGTGGCGTGATCTCGGCTCACTGCAACCTCCACCTCCCGGGTTCAAGCACTTCTTCTGTCTCAGCCTCCCTAGTAGCTGGGATTACAGGCTCCGGCCACCACCCCCAGCTACTTTTTGTATTTTTAATAAAGACGAGGTTTCACCTTGTTGGTCAGACTGGTTTCGAACTCCTGACCTCAGGTGATCCACCCGCCTCGGCCTCCCCAAGTGCTGGGATTACAGGCGTTAGCCACTGCTCCTGGCCCTATTTTTATCTTACTTTTAAAAATAGAGTCACATGGCAAAATTCTGAGTTCTTAAATGCATTGTGGGCTAAAACGTTCTTTATAGAAAGTATTTATTTTTATTTTTGTGGGTACATAGTAGGTACATATTCATGGAGTACGTAAAATGTTTTGATTCAGGCATGCAGTACATAATAGTCACATCAGAGTAAATGGGATATTCATCCCCTCAAGCATTTATACTTTCTTTGCATTACAAACAACCCAATTATACGTTTTTAGTCATTTTAAAATGCACAATAAATCATTGTTGACTGTAGTCACCCCGTTGTGCTATCAAAGACTATATATTATTCATTCTCCCTAACTAGATTTTTGTACCCATTAATCATCTCTACTTCCCCTCACCCTCCACTACCCTTCCCAGTCTCCAGTCACCATCCTTCTGCTCTCTATCTCCATGAATTCAATTGTTTTGATTTTTAGCTCCCACAAATAAGTGAGAACATGGGAAATCTGTTTTTCTGAGCCTGGCTTATTTCACTTAACACCATGACCTCCAGTTCCATCCATGTTGCAAATGACAGAATCCCATTCTTTTTTTTAACAGCTGAATAATAGTACTCTATTGGGTAGATGCACCTCATTTTCTTGATGCATTTTTCTGTTGATGGATACTTGGGTTACTTCCAAATCTTGGCTATTGTGAATAGTACTGCAGTAAACATGGGAGTGCAGATATCTTTTCAATATACTGATTTTTTTTTCTTTTAGGTATATACCTAGCAGTGGGGTTGCTGGATCATTTGGTAGTTCTGGTTTTCGTTTTTTGAGAAACCCCCCAAACTGTTCTCCATAGTGGGAGAAGTAATTTACATTCCCACCAACAGTGTACGTGGGTTCTCTCTTCTCTACATTGTTGCCAGCATTTGATATTGCTTATCTTTTGGATAAAAGCCATTTTAACTAAGGTGAGATGATATCTCATTGTAGTTTTAATTTGCATTCCTCTGATGACCAGTGATGTTGAGCACCTTTTTGTATGCCTGTTTGCCATTTATATGTCTTCTTTGGAGAAATGTCTACTCAGATTTTTTGCCCAGTTTAAAATCACATTATTAGATTTTTTTCTATAGAGTTGTTTGAGGTCCTTATATATTCTAGTTATTAATCCATTGTCAGATGAGTAGTTTGCAAACATTTTCTCCCATTCTGTGGATTGTCTCTTTGTTGATTGTTTCTTTTGCTGTATATAAGCTTTTAAACAAGTGCCCCATTTGTCCATTTTTGCTTTGGTTGACCATGCTGTGGGACATTACTTTATCCAGGCCAATGTCCTGGAGGGCTTCCTCAATTTTTTCTTGGAGTAGTTTCATAGTTTGAGGACTTAGATTTAAGTCTTTAATCCATTTTGATTTGATTTTTGTATATGGCAAGAGACAAGGGTCTAGTTTCATTCTTTTTCGTTTGCATATCCAGTCCCCTCCACCCCAGTTTATTGAAGAGCCTATCCTTTTCCTAATGTCTGTTCTTGGCACTTTGTTAAAATTGAGTTCACTGCAGATGTATGAATTTGTTTCTGGGTACTCTGTTCTGTTCTATTGGCCTAAGTGTCTGTTTTTATGCCAGTACAATACTGTTTTGATTACTATAGCTCTGTAGTATAATTTGAAGTCAGGTAATATGATTCTTCCAGTTTTGTTCTTTTTGTTCAGGATAGCTTAAGCTTTTCTGGGTCTTTTGTGGTTCTGTGTAAATTTTATGATTTTTGTTTTCTGTTTCTGTGAAGAATGTCTTTGGTATTTTGATAGGGATTGCATGGAACCTGTAGATTGCTTTGAGTAGTATAGACATTTTAACAATATTGATTTTTCCAATCCATGAACTTGGAATATCTTTCCGTTTTTAGTGTTCTCTTCAATTCTGTCATCTGTGTTTTACAGTTTTCATTGTGGAAATCATTCACTTCTTTGGTTAAGTTTATTTCTAAGTATTTTATTTTATTTGTAGCTATTGTAAATGGGATTACTTCCTTGATTTCTTTTTCAGATTGTTTACTGTTGGCATAGAGAAATGCTACTGATTTTTGTATGTTGATTTTGTATTCTGTAACTTTACAGAATTTATCGTTTCTAATAGTTTTCTGGTGCAGTCTTTAGGTTTTTCCAAATTTAAGATCATGTCAAATATAAGAATAATTTGACTTCTTCCTTTCCAATTTGGATACCCTTTATTTCTTTCTCTTGTCTGATTGCTCTAGCTAGGACTTCCTAAAGGGTTCTTGATAGAGTTTTTCCTGGTTTGAGTTTCCTGATGAATTCTAGCAGATGGTTTTTCCACTTTGACTTTAGGATTAGTATCTCCCCACTGTGAGAACTGTGATACTGACTGAGGAATGAGTGGTCACTGGGCCCTGTCCCTCATTGGTTACACTGAAATTGTTTTGTACCATGTGAATCCTTGTATGTCCTACAAGAGTTGCTCTGTGAGTAAAGGGTTTCTTATGTTTATTTCACTTCCTTCTCCAGTATAAATTATCTGATGTTCCCCTATTCCATTTTAATCCCACTAGGGTGTATGAAAATCCAGTTCTGATACTAACTATCCATAGTTAGCATCAGACTTCACATGGTTAGGCTGAACCCCAAATTTCTCTTCAAAGAATCAGTATGTCAGTATGTTGAGCTTTCTTATTCTTTAAATCTCTATTTTAAAGTTTAACTTCCTTGTAATTCCAGTAAACAGCCTTCTCTACTGATTCATCAGTAGTTCGCATCTGCTCCCCCCACCATCCTGACTCATCCCAGTCACCTGATCACCCCTGGCTACCTGCTCTGACATGCCCATAACTGCCCTTCCTGCCAGAATACCCACTCTGCACTCCAGCTCAGACCCCTGCTCTTTTTAAAATAGTCAATTGGGATTAGTCTAGTTTGTGTGGTCTAACCCTAGCCAATAGGTGACAACACAGCAGTAGGGATGATCCCCCTCAGGCATAGGTACCCAATCCCCGCTTGTCCAAACATGCGGCGGCCATCATTGCTCTGTCTGTGCACCCTGCACCCTTCTATAGAAGTAAATTACCTTGCTGAGAGGACATATCTTCTAGTGCTATTTCTTTTGTGGCATAGAAATTTTACCTACAATAACACGTTTAAAGTCTCATTCTTACAAAGCTGCTCCTAAGATTTCAGACACCAGGCACACCTTGGGGAGCCCTAAGCCACTTGTACTTCTACACAACTGGCTATAAAATCAGAGATTTCTATGTCCCCTCAGATTCAATAATTCACTAAAATGACTCACAGAGCTCAGGAGTAAGCAATAACTATGGTTATAGGTTGATTATAAAACATAAAACTTGGTAACAACTAAATGAAGGGATGTATAGGGTGAGGTCTCGAGGGAATGTAGAGCTGTGTGCCCTCTCCCCATGGAGTCACTGCTGGTTATCCTCCTGGTCAGCAAAGTGTTCACCAGCCTAGAAGCTCATCTGAGCCTCAATGTCTAGAGATCTTACTGAGGTTTCGTTATGTAGGCTTGGTTGATTAAATCATTGACCACATAATCAACCTCAGTCTCCTGCTCCTCCCACCCCTGGGTAAAGCTGGCTCAAAGTTCCAACTCTATAATTGTATAGTTGATCTTTCTGGTGACCAGTCCCCATCCTGAAGCTATCTGTGGGCTCACCACAGTCACCTCATTAGCATACCTAAGACATTCTTATCACTCAGAAAATTCCAAGGGTTTTTGAAGCTCTGTGCTAGGAACTAAAGACAATGTCAGATGTATTCTTTACTATGCCACATCCTCCAGTATTCCCCTAAAACACCCGGGAAGCTTCCTCTTCCTGATTCAGAATTTCTATCCTATTTCTTGTTAGAGGCTATTCCTCCTCTGGGTTTTCCTGTGGACACTGTGGCTGGACCTCTGCTGAAAGCTTGTTAAAGGCGATTACAGAACAAGGGCTTATCCACAGTGCAGTTCAATCCTGTTGTTTAAAGAATCAGTTAGAGATGAAGGCATTTCCACATTGATGACAGGCATAAAGTTTCTCCCCCATATAAGTTCTCTGGTGTTTATAAAGTTTAGAGCTACTGCTGAAGGTTCTTATGCATTCATTACATTTATGATGTAGATTCTCCCAGGTTGTCCACAGAGAATTGACTGAAGTCTTTCCCATTTATCTGACATTCATATGATTTTTCTCCCCTATAATTATTTTTTTGGTGTGTGTGTGTAAATAAAGTGAGAGCTGTTGATACAGGAGATAGAAAGAAATTATTTAGGCAGATAGTGAGGGCAAAAGAGTCCTCGACAGAACTTCCCTTCTAATAAAAAGGAGCCCAAGAAATCATTTCTTTTCTAACAAAGAGAAGCCTGAAAGATTGAGCTGCAAGCATAGATAAAGAAGGTGGAAACTTGCATGAGGAGCAGGGGGAGGTCTACAGCTACATGGATGGCAAAGGGCTACCTGCGGCCAGGCATGTCCACCGTGGGACTCCACCTTCCCTTTTTCTGTTACTATGTATACAGTAAGAAAGAAAAAGTAACATGGAGTAGCTACTCACCTGCATAATAAAAGATTGGGGTGGGGGCTGCCAGAGATTCATGCCATATGCAAATGGCACAACTGGTCCTAACCAGGTTTTCGTGCCCTATGTAGGTCAGACACCATCTTCCCACTAGCTCATCTAGAAAAATCCCCTGCATTTCACCACAGATTGGTAACCCATTTTCCTGGGACCCCTCTCTGTAGCAGAGAGCTATTCTCTTTCTTTCACCTATTACAGTTCTGCTCTAGACCTCACCCTTGTGCGTGTTCGGGTCCTTAATCTCCGTGGCCGTGAGACCAGGAACCTCAGGTATCACCCCAGACAATGAGGCAGCTTCACTCTGATCTAAAGTCCTGGCCACAATCATTTCATTTCTTTAGTTCAAATTCTCACATGTTTACTAACCAGAAATTTGACCACACTCTTCCACATAAATGACATTCATATCGTTTCTCTCCAGTGTGAATTTGCTTGTGTTGACCAAGGGATAGAGGGTAACTGATGGCTCTTCCACCATCATTACACTTACGTGGTTTCTCTGTAGTATGAATAAAGCTGAATGCTCAGGCGGAATTCTTTCCCACATTTACAATATTTACAGAGTTTCTCTCTCATGCAAGTTCTTTGGTGTGAATAAAGGTTACACTTTGAGGTATTTCCCAAATTTATTGCATTTATAAGGTTTTTTGTCCTGTGTGAGTTCCATGATGTGAATAAACGTTGGGTGTTCTGATGGAAGTGTTTCTCACAGTAATTCCATTTATAAGGTTTATCTCCAGTGTGGGTCTTCTCGTGTTGTCTAAGGCCAGAGTGTGTTCTAAAGGCTTTTCCACATAGATGACATTCATATGCTTCCTCTCCAGTGTGAGTGGGCTCCTGTTGTCTAATGTGAGATCAATGATTAAAGACTTTCCTGCATAGATGACATTTGTAAGGTTTAACTCCAATGTGAGTTGATTTATGTCAATGAAAGGACTAGCAGTCACTGAGAATCTTTCCAAGTTGGTTGCAGGCATGGGGTTTTTCCCAGTGGGTTATCACACGCTGAGCCAATGTGGAGCTGGGATGGAGATTTCCCCACATTCACTGTATTCAAGGGCTCCTCTCCAGTGTGAGGTCTCTGTTGTTGGGAAGGTGACAGGCTGCTGAAGGACAGATTTCCCTCATGCTTTCATTAATTTATCTACAGATAGATTCTGGACTGATCATTTTGTGATAGTCTCCAGCCAAAATCACTTCCATATTGCTGTACAAAGATGTACGTTAGTTACACACAGTCTCTCTTGCATGCACAGAGATTTTCTCTTCTGTAGCATCTCAATGATATAGCTATCTGATGTATTTTCAAGGCTTCATTATGTTTCAGAGATGATCTATGAGCCATGTCTATGCAACTGTCCTTATATAAAAATTCAGGTTATAATTTTGAGTTCAGGTTAATTTCTTTTCTAAATTCAAATATCCAAAACCATCTGAAGGGACACAGTCCTAACTCTAATTAGAGTCACGTGACTGTGCTGTGCTCCTATCTCAGCCCATCCCCGGGTCTCTAATCTGGAGGAACAGGGTTCACTCCCGTGAAGTTTATCATTGACAAGCAGGTAGAGGGAGTCCTTCCTCCAGAGAAAGTGCACAAATACCATTTCTTGTCTTTAAAGGCCACCCTGCCTGCCTAAAATAATTGAAAAAATTAAATTGATAGAGTGGCATTAGGAGAATATAGGGCTCACATGGGTAGGTTTCAAATACTGGCTCTCACATCTGGGAGAAAGGTGAAATGAAGGAATATACCAGTGACTAGGAAGACATTTTGGGAAATTAAAAATTATAAAGTATTTGCAAGGCTGAAGAGAAAACATAAAGATGTGATATTGGGGAGGTCATGGAAAGGAAAATCTTCAAAGGGAAGGGACCAGGGCAAAGGCCACTTCATTAACTCTAATCAAGACATGAACATATGTGAACAAGATTGGTATATATGTGAGAAAGAATCACATTATGTATGGAAATTTTCTCCCAATGGATTCTCATAGTACTCTAAAAATATCATTCACTCAAGGTCATCTGCATTCGACATTATCAAAGTTCTGTCCCTCACTGACCAGGCACCTCCTGTACTGAGCATATCTGTCTGCCGCTCACCTGGATTTGGGCTCTGGGGAAAGCCTTCCTTCCCTCCACAGCACTGTTCTTTGCTTCAACTGGGAAATGCTCTGTGGTCAAAGTTGCATGCATTTTTGAATTCTGTGTGAGACCTGTGAGTGATTTTCGGATCTAGGGCAGGCTCCCAACAAGACAAGGTGAGCATAAAAAGGTACCCAGGGAAGAGCCTTGAACACCAAGGATATTGAGGGCCCTTCCTGGGTGCAGGAAGGAGAACCCCTGACACCAAGCCCCGGACAGTCTCAGAAGCAGTGAAGATTTCAATGTTTCCACAGTGGGTTGTGAAATTTTGTCTTGTAATTAATCCAATAAAATTAAAATCCATTGGAACAATCTAGATTCTATTTGGAAAAGAAAAATGTCTGTATTTTTATTACCGTGGCCTCAAACCCTAGCTTAGTGCTTAAAACAGTATTGTCACTTAGTAAATATTTAATCCATTTATTTATTAAAAAAATAGTCATTGAGTTCCTAGAACTGTTCTCAATGTTGGAGATCGAGTAGTTATAAAGACACAAACTGTGGTCATGGAGACATGTTCTAGTGGTTGATAAACTAGATTTAAGTTAACAAACAACGTTCAGGCAGTCGTAAGTGCTGTGAAACAAAACAGATGAGGATGGAGAAAAAGTGGCCTATGTGGAAGCCACCTGGCCTGACAGGCTGAGCACCTGATGAAACACTTACCTCCATACCTGACCTTCAGCACCTGCTGTCACACATCCCTGGTCACCTGTGGTCACCACATACCTAAGACCCCTGCAGCCACTGACATGGTTAATTGAGTAAGTCATTTCCCCATCATGGCACTGGTTGGATGAGAAAAAGACAACCCTTCTCTTATATTCCCTGAAAGGACATCCTCAGTCCTTTCAGTGGAGAATGAAAAATTTGGTGCATATGTTGAGAAGGACATGACATCTTGATCAGTTCCCGACCTGCCATGAGCATTCCAGGGTTCTGGAGAAACAGAACTTGCATGAATACTTCCTGGATACACTTATTCATAGAAGATCCAGGCCAGAGGAGAAATGTGCTCATCTGCTGGCAGAGGGTAATAATCAACTCAGGAGAAAGAGCAAGTCCTTACGCACCCGTGGGTTCCTTGTCAGGAACTTGGTTGTCACCTGTCTTCCTCCACTTTCTCCCTCAGGATAGTCTGAAAACTAAGCAGACAAAGCTGAAGAAGGACAGAGAAACCATGAGACCTGGTCTTATTCACCATTCCTAGACACCCCCATCATGGACCTCCAAGCCTTCATCTGGGAGGGAGTGCCACCAGGTCCAAACCCACATGCACCTGCAGGGTGATCTAAGACAAACAGCAGGAATCCTTTTTACCCAGGTCACAAGGACGAAGGCTTTGGCTACAGCATCTCGTAAGAAACATATGAAAATCCTCATTTTATAGAAAAATAAGAGGAAATTATAGTGTTTTATGCTTTGCTTAGACCTGGTATTCACGGATGTCATGTAATTAATTCCCTGATGGCAAATCTTAGGAGAATCTGACTCAACGTTATGTGGTGATTCTTGTTTGTACAACCAAGAACAAAACTTTGTGGCTTAATACTTCTTGGTTAGGTGCATTAGCATTCTTTCCCTAACACTCACCCAGTCCTGCAGAGCAGCAACCTCCCTGCTGTGCCCTGCCCTCACCTTCCCTGTCCTGTCCCACTCTACCCACTTCCTCTCCATCCCGCCCTGCCCCCACCGCACGCTGCTCCCTGCCCCCACCCTCCAATGCACTTGCCTTCAATCATCTTGACTCCCCAACATGTGGGTTCAGGCAGCACCAGAGCCTCCATCTTAGCTCCATGACCCAGGGCCTGAATGTGCAGCCAAGCACCTTTGGAATCTATTGAACAGTGGATGGAACAGTTCAAAGCCTCATCCCCTGTTGGAGGGTTCAGTGGCTCACTATGTGAGTTTAGCAACAAAACCCCTTTTACTAAAAAGAAGTGGGAGTGAGTCCTTCCTAATGCTACTGCTATGTCTCACAGTTACCCTAGGGCAGTGGAGTTCATAGAACACAGAAGGAAGGAGCTTAGTTTTGGGGGACATTTGACTCCTTTGGAAATCTTAGCGAAAAGATAGCTGGAGTTCTGCCTTAGTAATTGTCATTGGCAGGAACATGTCAGCATTTCATAATGTATGTATTTGCAAGCATTTGCCAACAGTAGACTACTTTCTAGAACAATGTTAATAATTGGATGTGTTGCATGGTCAGATAGTGATAATGAGTCATGAACAGGGTGGGAAGACAACTCCTTGAATAAGGTCCCCAAAAGAGAAAAAAATTCTCACAGCATTAACTGAGACTCTGTGAGTCACTTACTTGCATTTGCTTATTTAGTACTCACAATAATTGTGCTATTTATGGATCAGCTGTCCATATAACAAGTGATGTGAAGTAAGTTCTAAAAGCTTTATAAATATGACAAAGTCACATGCTACAAAATGACAGAGTTAGAATTTACACCAAGCTCTGCCTATCTCTGTCTCAAATTCCTACATGTGTTTGTCTTGAGAGAGGTGGATACCAGGGCCAGGTTTTACCTGGATAGGTCTCCTGTCTGACCAGCGAGGAGAGGCTTTTTCTTGTTATCACAGCCTTGACTTTTCAGTCTGTACACACAGTCACTCCCCAACCCCATGCCCAGGTTCTACTCCATACCCCAAACATCAGCTCCCATGTCTCCTCATTTTTACTATAAACCAAAAGTGCCTGAGACAGATCTTCACTGATTGGAGGTTTATTTTGCCCAGGTTGAGGATGTACCCAGGAAAAAGAAATGCAAGTTGCAATAGGATCTGTGACCTGAGCTTTTTCCAAAGACAGTTGTGGGAACTTCATTATTTAAAGGGAAAAGAGCAAGCAGGAGGGGAAGAAAAAAGAGGAGGGAGGGTAGGCAGTGAGGCAAGTGCTTTCATTCTTGTGAGGCTCTGATTAACGCTCAGTGAATCCGCATTTCACATAATGCAAGCATGTGAAATTACAGCCATCTGTTTGGGAACAAAAGGAAGGCAGTTTTGGCCTGACTGGGTTTCCCAAGCTTAACTTTCCCTTTGGCATAGTGAGTTTAGGGTCCCAAGATTCTATTTTTCCTTCACATTACTCACCCTTACTCATTGCAACACATACGTACCAATGACCAACAATTCTCATGTCCATCTGACATTTCGCATCTATTAATCAAGAGCTCAATCCCAGATGATTCCAAATACCACTCTTTCCCTGGCTGTATCTGCCCTAACACAAATATGTGCTATGTCAAAGTCACTCTTTGACTGACTACAATCACCAAGGATCTTCCTGTTCATGAATCTTGGTAAGATCACAGTTTCCTCCCTGTAATTAAATCCATGGAGTGTTTCTCAGCTTTTTGCTTGGAACTAAAGCAGAATTGGAACGTAACCTCTTTTTGGGAACTTTATTTTTCCTAGTATGCCCTGACAGCTCCAATTTCTGTCTATTATCAAACGATTCTAGTCACTCTGGACACGTAGATAATTGGAATCGAAGAGACAGACCAAAATTAGACCCATGTAAATGCAGTCAATCAATCTTTGTCATAGAGGAAAAGGAGCCTTTTGACATATAGTCTTCTTAACAAACAGTAAAGGAACAATTTGGTGACCATATGGGGAAAAACAAATATAGACATAAACTTTACAACATAAAAAAATTTACTAAGAATAGCTCATAGACTTAAATGTAAAATGCAAAACTAAAAACTTTTAGAAGAAACCTTAGGAGAAAATCCATGTGGCCTTGAGTTTTGCATGAGTGTTTATATAGAACTCCAAAAGCATGATCCATAAAAGACAAAAATTGATAAAATGAACTTTATTAAAATTAAAATTTTCAGAAGTGTGGAAAACCTAGTTAAGAGAATGAAAAGACAGGACACAGACTAGGAAAAAACCTTTGAAAAAGATGTAGTTAAAAGGTACTTGTATCTCAAATACCTTGTAAAAATTAACAACAGGAAAACAACCCAATTAAAAATGGGTAAAGATCTAAACACCTCACCAAAGAAGATGTACAGGTAAGCATAGGAAATAAACAGGAAACACACACAACATCCCTTTTCATTAGGGGAAGGAAAATTAAAACAATATGAGATAACCCTAAACACTGATTAGAATGGCTAAAATCTCAAAAAAAAAAAAAAAAAGAAAAAAAAAAAGAAAAAGAAAAGAAGACAATACCAATAGCCATCGAGGATGTGGAAGAAAATAAACTCTCATCCATTGCTGGTGGGAATGCTTAATGGTACAGACACTACGGAAGACAGTCTGACAGTTTCCCCCCTCAAGCTAAATATAATCTCATTCTATGATCCAACAAATCACGCTCCTGCTTATTCAGCCAACTTTTAAAAAAGCTATGTGCACATAAAAAGCAGCACATAAATATGTGCAGCAGCTCTCCTCACAATGGTCAAAGACGAATAAATCAGGATGCACTTCAGTAGATGAATGGATAAGCAAACTAGCCTATATCCATGGAATGAAGCAATAGAAAAGAAAACCAGTTATCAACCCATGCAAAGATATGGATGAACTCAACTCTACATTGCTAACTAAATGAGTCAGTCTGATGAGGCTATGCACTGTATGATCCTATGTATATGATGTTCTGGAAAGGGCAAAACTACAGAGAGGGTAAACAGATCAGTGGTTCTCAGGGGTTTTGGAAACAGCTTGAAGAGGAACCTTTTTTTTTTTTTGAGACAGAGTCTCACTCTGTTGCTCAGGCTAGAGTGTAATGGCGTGATCTTGGCTCACTGCAACCTTTGCCTCCCAGGCTCAAGTGATTCTCCTGCCTCAGCCTCCTGAGTAGCTGGGATTGCAGGCACCCATCACCATGCCCAGCCATTTTCTTTTGTATTTTTGGTAGAGATGGGATTTCACCATACTGGCTAGGCTGGTCTCAAACTCCTGACCTCATGATCTGCCTTCCTTGGCTTCCCAAAGTGCTGGGATCCCACAGAAATACAAACTACCCTTAGAGAACACTATAAACACCTTTACATAAATGAACTAGAAAATCTAGGAGAAATGGATAAATTCCTGGACACATACACCCTCTCAAGACTAAACCAGAAAGAAGTGAATCCCTGAATAGACCAATTGCAAGTTCTGAAATTGAGGTAGTAATTAATAGCCTATCAATCAAAAAAAGCTCAGGACCAGATGGATTTGCAGCCAAATTCTACCAGAGGTACAAAGGGGATCTGGTACCATTCCTTCTGAAACTATTCCAAATAATAGAAAGAGGGACTCCTCCCTAACTCATTTTATGATGCCAGCATCATCCTGATACCAAAAACTGGCAGAGACACAACACAAAAAGAAAATTTTAGGCCAGTATCCCTGATGAACATCGATGCAAAAATCCTCAATACTGCAAACCGAATCCAGCAGCACATCAAAAACTTTATCCACTAAATCAAGTTGGCTTCCTCCCTGGGATGAAATGCTAGTTCAACATATGCAAATCAATAAACTTAATCAATCACATCAACATAACTAATAACAAAAACCACATGAAAAGGCCTTTGATAAAATTCAACACCGTTTATACTAAAAAATTCTTAGTAAACTAGGTATTGATGGAACTTATGTCAAAATAATAAAAGCTATTTATGACAAACCCACAGCCAATATCACACTGAATGGGCAAAAGCTGGAACCATTTCCTTTGAAAACCAGCACAAGACAAGGATGCCTTCCCTTACCACTCCTATTCAACATAGTATTGGAAGTTATGGCAAGGGCAATCAGGCAAGAGAAAGAAATAAAGGATATTCAAATAGGAAGTCAAATTGTCTCTGTTTGCAGATGACATGATTATATATTTGGAAGACCCCATCGTCTCAGCCCCAAATCTCCTTAAGCTGATAAGCAATTTCAGCAAAGTTTCAGGATACAAAATCAATGTGCAAAAATCACAAGCATTCCTATACACCAATAACAGACTTAAAGAGAGCCAAATCAAGAACGAACTGCATTCACAATTGCTACAAAGAGAATAAAATACCTAGGAATACAACTAACAAAGAATGTAAAGCACCTCTTCAAGGAGAACTACAAAACACTGCTCAAAGAAAGAAGAGAGGACACAAACAGATGGAGAAACATTCCATGCTCATGGTTAGGAAGAATCAATATCGTGAAAATGGCCATACTGCCCAAAGTAATTTACAGATTCAATGCTATATCCCTGTTAAGCTACCAATGACCTTCTTCACAGAACTGGAAAAAACCACCTCAAACTTCATATGGAACCAAAAGAGAGCCCGCATAGCCAAGTCAATTTTTGAACCCAGGAGGCGGAGGTTGCAGTGAGCCAAGATTGAGCCACCGCACTACAGCCTGGGCCACAGAGGGAGACTCCGTCTTTTTTTTTTTTTTTTTTCTTTTTTTTTAAGATGGGATTTCACCATGTTGGTCAGGCTGGTCTTGAACTCCTGGCCTCAGGTGATCCACCCTCCTTGGCCTCCAAAGTTCTTGGATTACAGGCGTGAGCCACTACACCCGGCCAGCCAAGTCAATTCTAAGCAAAAAGAACAAAGCAGGAAGCATCACACTACCTGACTTCAAACTATACTACAAGGCTACAGTAATCAAAACAGCATGGTACTGGTACCAAAACAGAGATATAGACCAATGGAACAGAACAGAGGCCTCAGAGGCAACACCACACATCTACAACCATCTAATCTTTGACAAACCTGACAAAAACAAGCAATGGGGAAAGGAGTCCCTGTTTAATAAATGGTGTTGGGAAAACTGGCTAGCCATGTGCAGAAAGCAGAAACTGGACCCCTTCCTGACACCTTACACTAAAATTAACTCCAGAT
>CAUYNB010020106.1:0-27007 GCA_963574225.1 Lagothrix lagotricha | reverse complement strand
TATAAGGACACACGCACACGAATGTTCACTGCAGAACTGTTTACAATAGCAAAGACTTAGAACCAACCCAAATGCCCATCGATGATAGACTGGACAGGGTTTATGTGGCAGATATACCCGATGGTATATCATGCAGCCACCTAAAACGATGAGTTTGTGTCCTTTGTAGGGACTTGGTTGTAACTGGAAACCATCTTTCTCAGCAAACGGACACAAGACCAGAAAATGAAACACCGCATGTTCTCACTCATAGGCGGGTGTTGAACAATGAGAACACCTGGACACAGGGAGGGGAGCATCACACACTGTGGTCTGTCGGGGGAAGCAGGGGAGGGACAGTGTGGGGTAGGGAGCTGGGGAGAGATAGCATGGGGAGAAATGCCAGATATAGGTGATGGGGAGGAAGGCAGCAAATCACACTGCCATATGTGTACCTACACAACAATCTTGCATGTTCTTCACATGTACCCAAAACCTAGAATGCAATTAAAAAAAAAAAAATCTTTTATACTTGGAAATACCTAGATCCCACCAAAAAAATCATATGTCATAAATTCAGTAAAGTCACAGAATACAGAATCAACATACAAAATTCAGTAGCATTTCTATACACCAACAGCAAGCAATCTGAAGAAGAAATCAAGAATGTAATTCAATCTATGATACCTACAAATAGAATAAAATACCTAGGAATATAAATTTAACCAAAGAAATAAAAAGTTTATGCAATGAAAACTAGAAAACCTTGATACAAGAAATTGAAGAGAACACAGAAAATGGAATTGTTAAAATGTCCATACTATCCAAAGCAGTGTACACACTGGATATGATCTGTATCAAAATATTAATGACATTCTACATAGAAATATAAAAATGACTCCTAACAGTTATAGAAACCACAAAAGATCCAGAATAGCCAAAGCTGTCCATAGCAAAAGCAACATCAGAAGAGTCACATTACCAGACTACAAATTATATTACTGAATAAATAATGCGTTTTTACTGTAAAACAACAGAGCACAGGCATAAAAACATACATTATTTGCTCAGTCTGTGTGAGCAAAACCACACAGCTCAGACAAAACAACATAGCACAGGCATAAAAACAGACACACAGACCAATGGAGGAGAATAAAAAACCAAGAAGTAAATCTATATATGTACTGTGAACTAATTTCTGACAAACATGCCAACAACATACACAGTAGAAAGAACAGTCTCTTCAAATAAATGGTGCTTGGAAAACTGGATATCCATATGCCTCAGAATGAAACTAGACTCCTGTCTCTTGCTATACATAAAGAAAATAAAATAAAATCAAAGCCAAGCATAGTGGCTCATGCCTGTAAGCCCAGCACCTTGGGAGATGGAGGCAGGAGGACTGCCTGAGCCCAGAGATTTGAGATCAGTGTGGATAACACAGTGAGACCATGTCCCCACAACAACAACAAATGGTAAAAGTTATTCTAGCATGGTGGCATGCACTTGTAACCTTAGCTACTCAGGAGGTTGAGGTGAGAGGACTGCCTGATCTTTGGAGGTCACAGCTATAATTATTGCACCACTGTCTCAAAAAAAGGAAAAGGTCCAATGAAAACATATTAAACACTTAAATCTAACACCTCAAAACTATGAAGCTACCATAAGAAAACATTGGGAAAATGTCCCTGACCTAGTGTGTGCAAAGATTTCTTCAGTAATACTCTATTCAGCATAGGGAACCTAAGCAAAATTAACAAAAACTTAACTTCAATTAACTTGAAAACTTCTGCATAGTAAAGGAAAACAATGAACAAAGTAAAAAGACAATACACAGAATGAGAGAAAATACTTGAAACTATGTATCTGTAAAGTGATTAGCAACCAGAATATACAAGGAGCTCAAACAACTCAATAGGGAAAAAAATCTAAAAATCTGATTAAAAATTGGGCAATAGATGAGAATAGACATTTCTTTTTTGTGGTGTGGGGTGCAGGATGGAGTCTCACTCTGCTGCCCAGGCTGGAGTGCAGTGGAGTGGTCTTGAGTCACTGCAACCTCCACCCTCCTGGTTCCAAGTGATTCTCCTGCCTCAGCCTCCAGAGTAGCTGGGACCACAAGTGTACATCACAACGCCTGGATAATTTTTGTATTTTGAGTAGAGATGGGGGTCTCATCATGTTGGCCAGGCTGGTTTTGAACTCCTGACCTCAAGTTATCCTCCTGCCTTGGCCTCCCAAATTGCTGGGAATACTGGTGTGCAACATTGGGCCTGGCCAACATTTCTTAAAAGCAGACATACAAATAATCAACAGGTATATAATGAGTGCTCAATATTCTTTATTACCAGAAAAATGTGAATCAAAACAATAATTAGATGTCATCTTACCCCAGTAAAAATGGCTTTATCCAAAGACGGGGAGGAACAAATACAAGTGTGTGGAGATAAGGGAACTCTCACACATTGTTGGTGGGAAGGTAAATTCTACATCATACAGCAACAGTGTAGGACAGTATGTAGGTTCCTCAAAAAACAAAAAAAAAGGTTACCATATGGTGGAAACATTACACTGCTAGCTATAGACCCGAAAGAACCGAAATCAGTATATTCAAGTGATGTATCCACTCCTATGTTTATTATAGCACAACTCACAATTGCCAAGATTTGGAAGTAACTTAAGCATCCATCATCAGAAGAATGGATAAAGATAATGTGGATTATATACAAATTAAAGTGTGATTTTGCTATGAAAAAGAATGAGAATCTGTCATTTGTAACATCATGGATAGAACTGGAGGAACTTATGCTAAGCAAAATAAGCCAGGCACAGAAAGATGTCTTTCACATGTTCTCGCTCATTTGTGGGGAAGTAAAAAGTGGAAATTGAACTCATGGAGACAGAGAGTGGAATGACTTACCAGACGCTGTGAAAGGTTGGGGAGAGAGGAAGTGGGATGGATAATGCATACAAAAACACAGCCAGTATGAATACCATCTAGTATTTGACAGGAAAACAGGGTGACTACAGCCAATAATTTATTGCACATTTAAATAATGAAAATAGTTTATCTGGAATGTTTGTAGCTCAGAAAGATGGTAAGTGCTTGAAGTGATGGATTTCCATGTTCTTTGATGTGGTTATAAAGTGTTGCAATCCTGTATCAAAATGTCTCATGTATCCCATGAATATGTATATAACTACTCTGTACCCGTAAAGATTAAAAACAACAAATAATTTATGCAACTTTCAAGGTAACTGTCATTAAAAACACTAAAAAGTTAAAAAGAACCAAAGTAAATCACTGCTTAAAAAAAAATCACCAAATAAGAAGAGACAGCCACACAGACCAAGAAACAAATGCAAAAACAGATTTTTAAAAATTAACAAAATGGCAATAGGAAGCCCCACTTATCAATAATCACCTTAAATGTACATAAGTTAAAGTTTTCAAGTAAAAGGCATAGAATGGATTAAAAAGTAGGACCCAGAAATACGTGGTCTACAAGACACTCACTTCAGCTTAAAGAAGACACATAGACCGAAAGCAAAGGAACAGAAACAGACATTCCATATAAATGGTAACCAAAAGAAAGCAGGGATAACTTGAGAAAATAGCTTTTAAATCTAAAATTGTCTCTAGAGACAAAGAAGGTCATTCTCTAGTAATAATTGTTACATTTCCCAGTCCATTCAACTGGGAGGTATAACAATTACAATTATACGTGGCACCCCAACATCAGAGTACTTAAACATATATAAAGAAAATATTGACAAATCTGAAGGGGGATGCTTATGAAAATACAAAAATACAGTAAGGATTTATTAATCCATAATACCTAACTTACAATAACTATGTATAGAGCATCCAGACCAAAAAAAACATAATAATAATGAAATAAAATCAATAATCATATTGGGACCAAAGCAACCTGACAAGTATGTAGAAGAATTATATCTTGTCTTCAAGCACATAAATAACATTTTCAGGACACATCACATAATAGGTAAGAAAAGAATTCTTAACAAACTAAAAGATTAAAATAATTCAAGAATCTTTCAAATCACAACAGAATCGAACTATAAGTGAACACCACCAAGAGAACTAGACTATTAACACATCCTAAACAACACACAGTTGAAAAACCACTGAATAAAGGAATTCAAAAAATATCCTGAGACAAATAAAAACAAACACACATGTAAACCTATAGAATCCAGCAAATATAGTACTAAAAGTTTACAACAATAAATGCCTACTTAAAAGAAGTAGTGAAATAAATACCCTAACTACTCCTAAAGGAACCGGAACACAGTCAAAAGTTAAACTGAAGGAAGACTTTAACAGGACAAAGTTATATAAAGATTCAAACAACAGAAAACATTTCAACAAAACTAAGAACCAGTCTTTTAAATCCATAAACAAAATTGGCAGACTAAGAAAAATAAAGAGAAGACTCCAATAAAATGAGAAGGAGACATTATAAAAGATACTCAGAAATAAAAAGTATCAAAGAGATTCTTATGAATAATAATATGGCAAAAAACTAGATCATCCAGAAAATATGAACAAATTCTAAGAAATACTCTATACTTTGCAAACTTGCATCAAGAAGAAATAGAAATCCTGAAAAGACCAATAACTGGTCTTTGTGGATGAATTTTAATAAACAATAAAAAAAAATAACAACTTTTTTTTCCAAAAAATAGAAGAAAGAACACTTCTGAACTGATTTCATGAGGCCAACACCACCCTAATTATCAAATAGCAAAGATGTCACAAGAAAATAAGATGACAGACCAATATTCCTACTGAACATAGATAGAAAAATCCTCAGTAAAATACTAGCAAACAGAATTGAGCAGCATATTAAAAGGATCATACACCCCCTACACCCATAAAAAGTGGATTTAACCCTGGAAAATAATAATGGTGTGACAAAGGCATATAAATGTGATATACCATACTAACAGAAGAAAAGGTAAAACTACATGTTGAAACTCTATTGATAGTTAAACTCTCAACAAACTAGGTACAGAAGTAATGGATCCCATGTTAAATGCTGTGTAGGAAAAATCCACAGCTAACATCATAATCATTGTGGGGGAAACGAAAAGCTTTCCTTCTAAGGCGTAAATAAGAATGCTGACTCTTGCCATTTGTTTAGAATCTAATACTGTATACTATAGCCAGATGATCAGATAAGAAAAATAAATAAACGGCATTCAAACTTTAAGTGAAGAAGTATAATAACCCATATTTGCAGATACTAATTCTATATGCAGAAAAACTAGAGACAAAGAAAACTGTCAGAATAATTCAGAAAAGTGTCAGGATACAGAATTGGCATGTAAAAATGAACTGTACTTTTCATTTAAAAAATACTAAAAAGAAAAAGGAAATGAAGAAAACAATCAATTCATAATAGCAACAAAAACATATCTTAATAGAACCAACGAATTGAAAAGATTTATACATAGAAAACTATAAAATGCTGACACAGAAAATTAAAGGCACATATAAGTGAAAAACATCTGTACTCACTTGTATGGAAGTACTAATATAAATGCTGTTAAAACGTCCATACTACCGATAGTAATCCACAAATTTAATGTAATCTCGAGCAAAATCCCAACTACACTGAATTTGTGAATTACCGTGAATAGTATGCAATTTTAGAAGAGAAAAAGGCTTCTAAAATTAATGTGAAATCACAAAAGACTTCCAACAGCTAAAGTAATCTTCGGGAAGAAAAGCAAGGCTAGAGACATCAAGTGACCTGATTTCAAAATGTATCTCAAAGGTATAGTAATAAAAACAATAGAGGATTGGCATAAACTCAGATACACAGACCAAAAGAACAAAACAGAGACCTCAGAAATAAATATATCTATGAACAACTGTTCTCTGACAAGTGTATCAAGAATAAACATGAGGAAAGAAAAGTGTCTTCAATCAACAACATTGGAAAAACTGCATTGTTTGATACAGAATTAAAAAACTCAACTGTCGTCTCACATCATACACAAAAATCATCTCAATATGGCTTTAAGTCCAAGACTCAAAGTGAAAAAGTACTAGAAGAACAGAGAAAAAAACATTGCTTACTTAAGGCTAAATGAAATAAGATTCACAAAGACAAACACTTCATTATCTCACTTATATATGTACAATCTAAAAACATCAAATGCACATGAGCACAATGTTCAATCATGGTGGCAAGGAGGGAAATATGGAAAGATGCTGATAAAGAGGTACCATGTTTCAGCTATGCAAAGAGTAGGTTCTGGGGATGTAACATACAAGATGATGAAAACTATGAGCTTGTAAAATATAAAACAAGTTGGCCGGGCACAGTGGCTCACACCTGTAATCCCAGCACTTCTGGGAGGCCAAGGCGGGCGGGATCACGAGGTCAAGAGATCAAGAACATCCTGGCCTACATGGTGAAACCCTGTCTCTACTGAAAATATAAGAAATAGCCGGGCATGGTGGCACGTGCCTGTGGTACCAGCTACGCAGGAGGCTGAGGTGGAAGAATCGCTTGAACCCGGAAGGCAGAGTTGCAGTGAGCCGACACTGCCACTGCACTACTCCAGCCTGGTGATAGAGCAAGACTCCGTCTCAAAAAAAACCCAAAAAACAAACAACAAAAAAAGTTATTCACTTCCAAGACATAAAGGTGGAACAGATACAGGGTAACAATCCTTTTCTGAAAAGGATATATCAAGCCAGGAAGGGAGTAAGCCCCTATACAAGCCTGAAAACTAGCTGGGAACATATTAGGTTGTTAAGCTTCAAAATAATCTTTCTTGACTCCATTCCCATATCTTGGACATATTTGGTGTGAGCGGTATGTTTCCAAGGCCTTAAGCCGCTCCTACAACTTGGCTCTGCTGGCTGCAGGCCATGTGACTGTTCTCATGGTTAGTAAGCTGAATTACTGCAGTTTTTCCAACTTGGACTTTTATATTGCCACTGGCACTACCAACCTTAATGTCTGTAGAGCTGTGGCCCTGCTCTCACACCTCCACATTAGGCACTGTTCTACTAGAGGTCTCTCTGTGAAGGCTCTCTCCCTGTGGCAGGCTTCTGTGTGGGCATCCAGGTTACTAACATATCCTCTGTAATCTAGGTAGAAGCTGCCAAGCCTCCATGGGTGTTGCGACTTAACACCATGTGGAAATCACCAAGGGTTAACATTTCAGTTTTCTAGAGTGGTGGAGGATGTGCGGAACAGCAGTGCCCTAGGCCTGTCCCTCCCTACTTTTCAAACCTTTCTACTCTCCCAGTAGCTAGGCTTCTGAGGGGAGGGGCAGCCTTCAATATACCTGAAATGCTTTCAAGGACTTTTTGCAATGGTGTTGAAGATTAGCACCTGGCCCGCTAATCTCTCTATCAAGTTATTGCTCTGTAGCAACCTTGGATTTTTTACCTGAAAATCCTCTTTCCTATTACATTTCCTTTCCACATTTTACAATTTTCCAAATTTTAGATCATAAGCTCCTAAAAGTTGCTACATCACTTATTGAAAGTTTGCTTTTTAGAAATTTTTTCTGCCACGTACCCTTGGTCATCATTCTTTTTTTTTTTTTTTCAGACAGAGTCTCACTCTGTGGCCAGGCTGGAGTGTACTGGATCGACCTTGGCTTGCCGCAATCTCTGCCCGCTGGGTTCAAGTTCTTCTCCTGCCTCAGCGTCACAAGAAGATGGGACTAAGGTGCCCACCACCACCCTCAGCTATTTTTTTTGTATTTTAGTAGAGACGGGGTTTTACCATGTTGGGCAGGATGGTCTCGATGTCTTGACCCTATGATCTGCCTGCCTTGGCCTCCCAAAGTGCTAGGATTACAGGTGTGAGCCACTGTGCCCCGCCCGTAGGTCATCATTCTTAAGTTCAGCTTCCCACCAAACCCTAGGGCAATGGGAACAACACAGCCAGGTTCTCTGCTGCAGAGTAACAAGGTAGGCTTTTGTTCTAGTTCCCAGTAAGTTCATCATTTCCATCTGAGATCTCGTCAGGAATTCTTATTGTCTGTATCAGCATTTTGGCCAGAAACAGTTTACCAATCTCTAAGAAGTCCCAAACTTTCCTTTGTCTTCCTGTCTTTCTTCTGAGCCCTCATCAGAATCACCCATTCATTATAATACAACCCTTGCCTAGCCTGCTCCTTCAACAATTTGAACCTCTGCCTAATACTCAGTTCCAAATCTGCTTTAAAAATTTCCAGTATCTTTTGGCAAAAAGTGGTACCCCACTCCTAAATACTGATTTTTTGTCTCAGTTCATTTAGATGGGGTTTCACCATGTTGGCCCGGATGGTCTGGATCTGTTGACCCTGTGATCTGCCTACCTTGGCCTCCCAAAGTGTTGGGATTACAGGCGTTAAGCCATAAAGAAAATGCCCAAGGAAAGGTAATTTATAAAGGAGAGAGGTTTATATGGCTCACAGTTCTGCAGGCTATAAAAGAAGTACGGCACCAATATTTGCTTCTAGGAAGGGGAAGGCAAACTATTATATACAGAGAACATACAGCAAGAGAAACAAAAGAGAGGTGCTAGTACATTCATATTCACGTATGTCTTTATCAAATCATCAGGCTCTACATCTGAAATGCATACAATTTTTCACGCCAACTACACATTAATCATAAAAAAAAGTAAAAAATACACAACAAAAATTACTTTTAAATAGTAAATAAAACACGTCGTCCTGGGAAATTAGTTTTATCTGAGTTAGGAGAAAATAAAGATTTATAAATTTACCAGTATCTATTCATGTTTACCTTTACTCCTCTCCAAATCATTATAATCATGGGTGATTATTTGTAAAGGAAGAAAATATTTTAATCTTATGAGATTTTATAACACTTATATAAGATTATTTGTATCTTACTACATTTTGCCAAGACTTCTGGACTGTTGACATCATTGAGGTCAACATAATTCTTTGGAAAAAAAGTACTGAATGGTTACCAATACCCCCAAAGAGAAACCATAGCAGTTTTAGAAAGCACTCACTTAACCATTTCAAAAAGCTTTGGATCTGAGACTTTGATATTTCGTGCCATATTCCAGGAAAGATGCACCATGGGTACTAGCGACTTCACACTTTGGAATCTGTTCCATTCGTACCGTTCTACTGCCAATTTATACTGGCAGGCTAGGATGAAAAAAGCAACAGGCATAAAAATGTTACATATGAACATAACCATTATGATAGGTGATAGCTTCATATCAGTATCAATCCTAAAAACCCTGAAATACTGTTAAATAACTTTGGTTAAAAAAAATCTAATGTAAAGAGCACTCACAATATGTGACACATTGTGCTAGGTTCTTTTTATATCTTATGTCATTTTATCCTTTCAAGGCCTTCTTGATTTTCTATAGCCTATTTGGTAGAAGAAATAAGTGAGGGCCTGAGAGTTAAAAAAAAAAAAAAAAAAACTTAACCTAAAGTCATAAAGTCAACAATGTGGAGACATGGTCTATGTCAAGTCTTTCTAGCTCTTAAGGCCAGATTCTTTATTTACATATATTAAATTCTATGACATTCTAGGGCTGCACATATGATATATCACATTAACTGAAACTTCTAATGATCAACTACAATGCTTTACTCCTTAATAAATGGCTTCTTTTATAAAAACAAAATTGAGCACTCTAAAATATCAAAAGTGTACCTTGTATTTCTATAATTATTTTATTTATTAAAATCTCTGTTCTTCGATTGCCATTTTTAAAGCTGATTTAATCTCTGTACTAAAAATTGGGATTTTTTTTTTTCCACAAGCGATACTCTATTTTTAGTGAGTTGTGTTCTACTAGTAAAACAATACTTATTAGGTAATCCTTTAAAATATAAACTTTGTTAGTTTATTATTCAAAATACCTGTAAGTGGACCAACATTCCAGGCAATGTTGTTGCACCAGCCAACAGCTTGAACCCAATGCACAGTGCCTGCATTTATCCAGACCAAATCTCCAGGTCGCTGAATAAATCTATACACAGGAACATTTGCTTCATAAAGATCTTCAAGGTTGGGCCACCAAGAACTCATTAAAAAATTCAAATTGTTTCTGAAAAAGAAAATAATGAAAATCAAGTTGAAAAATGTCTCCTGAAGAGTTAAAAAAAAAAAATGCCCTCAGTATTTATGCCATTAACAGTTTGTATCATAGGGCTGGATACAGTGTATCAGGCCTGTAATCCCAGCACTTTGGGAGGCTGAGGTCGCTTGAGGTCAGGAGTTCGAGACCAGACTGGACAATACAATAAAAGCACCTCTCTACCGGTTTAAAAAAAAAAAGGCCAACATTGTGAGACGTGCCTGTAATCCCAGCAACTGAGGCATGAGAAGAGCTTGAACTGGGGAGGCGGAGGTGGCAGTGAGCCAAAATTGCACTCTTGCACTCCATCCTGGCAACAGGAGAGTGACACTCCACCGCAGAAACAAAACAAAACAAAACAAAACAAAAAACCCAACTTTTCATCACAAAAACATTACAACAAGAAATGCCTCTTTCATTTCCAATTAAACTCTTGGGCCAGTCCTAAGAAAAATGAATTGCAGGTGAATACTGACAGACTTATCCAAAGCTCAGTTAGTATAAGCTTAAACTTGCTGTTCAAAAGTCTGTAAATTAATATTTAAGTTTCTTATTACAGTGAAACACATTGATTTTTAATTTTGTTTCAATAAGAAATATTTTGACTTTTCTTTTTTATTTACTAAAAACCTCTTGATACCTAGAAATGTCTAAAAAGAAAACTCTGGCTAGAAATCACATTAAGTCATTTAAACTCTTAATAATAATCACTGTGACAGAAAAAAGAACAAAGACCTTCTCTCAATTCCTGTGTTAGGGGTGAGGAGGAGAGCAGAAATCATCCTCTACTGCTGTACTGAATCCTAGGCAGGAAAGGGAGTGAAGACAGAATGTCTAATTTGCAAATGCTTTTAGTAATAAGTTGACTTAAACAAGTCAGGTGAAAAAACTACCAGAAGAACCCATATACAAATATATGAACCACCATCATCACTGGCACCAATACAAACAGACGAAATGATGAAGTTTTAATATAGAAGTCACGTTTGGTTATTCTCCTTCATCAAATTTTCCATATTGTTGTGTGGGTGTGATGGGTTGCACCTGTAATCCTAGTTAAGGCAGGAGGCTAAGGCAAGAGGATCACTTGACGTCAGGAGTTTGAGACCAGCCTGGCCAACACGGTGAAACCCTGGCTCTACTGAAAATACAAAAATTAGCTGAGTGTGGTGGTACATGCCTACAATCTCAGCTACTCAGGAGGATGAGGAAGGAGAATTTCTTGAACTTGGGAGGCAGAGATTGCAGTGAGCTAAGATTGTGCCAGTGCACTCCAGCTTAGGGGACAGAGTAAGACTTCATCTGAAGAAAAAAAAAGTTTATTTGACAATTGTTATGTACTACAGAGTAAATATCTTAAGTTTTCTATTAAAAATTTAATAAAATACTTTATTTCAAATTAAGTTTTCTTAAGAGGAAGAAATTCACCGAGTTGAAAATGTTTCATATTTAATAACTAGCTTTTGCTTTGTTTCTATTTTGTCTTTAAAAAAAAATGGCTGGGTTCAGTGGCTGACGCCTGTAATCCCAGCACTCTGGAAGGCTGAGGTGAGTGGATCACCTGAAGTCAGGTGTTTGAGATCAGCCTAGTCAACATGGTGAACCCTCTTTCTACTGGAAAAAAAAAAAATCAGCCACATGTGGTGATGGGTGCCTGTGGTCCCAGCTACTCAGGAGACTGAGACAGAAGAATCACTTGAATCCAGAAGGCGGAAGTTGTGGTGATCTGATCGTGCCACTATGGTCCAGCCTGGGTAATAGGGGTGAGGCTCTGTCTCAAAAAATAAAACAAAACAAACCTAAAAACATAATAACAAAAATCTGAAGTTGTCTATATGGAATCTTAGTCTCATTTATTTTATTGTCCTAAAACTGATTTTTACTTTAGTAGAGGTTAGCAATTCAAGGAATAAAAAAATTATATGTTTTCCATAACTGATTTTTTTTCCCTTCTGTGGAGATGCAGTCTTGGTCTGTTGCTCAGGCTGGAGTGCAATGGTGCAATTTCAGTTCACTGCAACCTCTGCTTCCTGGGTTCTAGGAATTCTTCTGCCTCAGCCTCCCAAATAGCTGGGACTACAACTATATACCACTATGACACGCTAATTTTTTTGTAGAGATGGGGTTTCACCATGTTGGCCAGGCTGGTCTTGAACTCCTGACCTCAAGTGATTAGCCTTCCTCGGCCCTCACAAGTGTTGGGATTACAGGTGTTAGCAATTGTGCCTAGCCTGTTTTCCATAAACTTGGAAAAATTTGCCAACAAACAGGAAAGAAAAGTAAAAAAGAAAGGGGAAAAATTATAAGCATAGCACAAATCTTACCTTACCTCACGCCTATACTACCCATATAAAACTAGAGAAAGTTTTGTGTTAAGAAAAAAAAAAAGGGCAGGTATGGTGTCTCATGCCTGTAATCCCAGCACTTCGGGAAGCCAGGCAGATGATCTGAGGTCGGGAGTTCGAGATTAACCTGAACTCCTGACGTCAGGTCATCTGCCTGGCTTCCCGAAGTGCTGGGATTACAACATGAAGAAACCCCATCTCTACTAAAAATCCAAAAAAATTAGCCAGGCATGCTGGTGCCTGCCACTCCCAGCTGCTCCAGAGGCTGAAGCACGAGAATCACTTGAACCTAGAAGGTGGAGGTTGTGGTGAGCCAAGATGGTTTTAAGTACCTAACACAATTTTAATTATGTCCGTATTTGCCCACTAAAATCTTTACCAACTCTAAAAAAACAAATCATGTGATTCCTTTGTTATTGATAGTTTTAGGCTGAATCACAAAGACACACAAAATTGAGTTATTAAGCTATAAGGATGTTTTATTTTATAATTTTCATCATTTGTAAAGACAATTGTAAGTAAAATGTTGTGTTTAAAGCACATTTGTCAAATATGGAAAATCACGTAAATTTTTAACATTAACATAAAAAAAATTAATATTTCATCTTCTCAACTCACACCTATTACCACTGCAGAGACTAGTTCATGGCACCTGTTTTTTCTGTTGTTTGTTTTGAGACAGAGTCTCACTCTGTCTTAATCATGCTATGGCATGATTATGGCTCACTTCAGCCTCAACATTCCAAGTATCAAGGACTACAAGTTCAGGCTAATTGTGGTGGTTTCACCGTTTCACCATGTTGCTTAGGCTGGTCTTCTAGGATCAAGACATCCATCTGCCTCCACATCCCCAAGTGCTGAGACACTGTACTTGGCCTCACGGCATCTCTTAAGTATTTCAGATAACATAAAAGATACAAATCAAATCATTTATAAAAAAAATTTCTGCTAAGCAGAAAGTAAAAACTGACAGTTCCATCAAGAAACTCGGCTTTGCACTTTGTCCTTTACGATGAACTCTTTTCTCAGAATTATGTTAAATGAAAGTTTACTTTCAGAAACCTACTTTTCACAGAAGTCATTGAGAACACCCCAATAATCTTCAGGTACAACAAACCACTCACAATCTCCTGGACCAATATTTATGTTAACAGAGCAGAAGTTGTTATTTTCTTGGTGACCTGCAAGTAAAAGGAAATGAAAGTCACAACTGCAGCTAAAATTAAACGGAGAAATGTGACTTCACATCACTGCATAGTTTTAAGGACTGAGTGAAAAATAAATGCTTAGATCTGTGAATAGAACATAATATGCAGTAAACATTAGCTATAGTAATTATTACTATTTTCTTCTCTATAAAGCACATATTAATTCTCACAAACAGTAACAGAAATCTTATTAAAAGAGGTATAGTTTCAAAAATGTAACCTGTCTCCAGCACTCATCTCCTACCATATGTCAAATTTCAGTAGATAATGTAAAGGACCATAAATCTTCCACAACGAGTAGGTGGATAGCACTACCCATGGCAAGCGCATTTAAAAATAAATATTATAAATGCTGGAACACCATGGACCTACCCATGGTGAAAGAGTTAGAAACATTTACATTACATACCACATGTACAATCTTGGCTTACGGTCTCTATCAGCAATTTCAACATTTTAGAACACATTAAAGATCATGTCAGAATGTGAAGTGTATTACAGCAGGCATCACTTCTATGTAATAGGTGAACAAAATCTACATACACAGAATTTCAAAACAATGTTTCTTTAAATTATATCTGGCAAACTAAAACACACTACATTTCTTCTAAGAACTCCTTAACAGTTCTACAGGACCTTGTTGAAGTACTAATGTTATATAAAGAAACAAAAAAACCCAAACGCTTTAGAAATAATTAAAGGTTTGACAAGGAAATCATCTATTAAAAGTTTGTTTTTATCCCTGCCAGATTAAAAAAAAAAATTTTTTTTCATTTCATGTTATTTCATTTTTCACTGTGAAAAGGTAAGGTGCTTAATATCTAATTATTTCACTTGCACTGTATTATTCATTAGCAGATTTGTGAAAAATATCTTATTATGTGGTAGTCTCATTGACCTACTAAACCTAAGTTCCATGAAATTCTGTCAGAAACAGAGATTGAAAATCTTCATTTGTCTTAAAAAAAAAAGCAGGTCAATGATTTAGCAATGATGAAGTTGTACTGCTATTTTTAGCACTCAGAGGTGAGGTGGAAATTCTTCTGGAGAAGTACCGCCATCAGTCACTGCTACTGACCACTTATCGGCCATTGAAATTTTGTGGCAGGCTTCCAAACATTTCTTGACAAATTCAACCTAAAAATTACAAGGCAAAGAGAACTTACATGTGAAAGTTTTAGAACAATGTCATTTTGAAGACAGAAGAAATTTTCTGAATTGCAAATAATATCAAGCTGCTTTATACACTATGCAGAAGGCTAATGAAAACAAAGAAGCCACATCTCCAGTATCAGACATTTGCAAAATACACTTCCTTAGGTTCAAAACAGAATTTCAGCAGCATTTTCTGAACCTCAATGAAAGTGCCAGAAAATTTGCATATTTCTTTCTTTGTTTCTTTTTTGGAGACTGACTCTCACTCTTTTGCCAGGGTGGAGTGCAGTGGCGCAATCTCAGCTCACTGCAACGTCCGCCTCCTGGGTTCAAGTGATTCTCCTGCCTCAGCCTCCGGAGTAGCTGGGACTACAGGTGCACACCACCATGCCCAGCTAGTCTTCGTATTTTTAGTAGAGATGGGGTTTCACCATGTTGGCCAGGATGAACTTGATCTCTTGACCTCATGATCTACCCTCCTTGGCCTACCAAAGTGCTGGGATTACAGACGTGAGCCACCATGCCCAGCCAAATCTGTGTATTTCAAAAGCCATTTGTACTACGGTGAGGTTTTCCAACTGTAGGTGCAATTGACCTTCGACTGGAGAAAATAAATCTGCAATTTAATGAAATCTAAAAAGAAAATAACCCAAAAGGAAAAAAAAAAAATCTAGCAACTCTGTAAGTGCCTTTAAGGCAATTAACATGCTGAAGAAAATATGCTCAAAGATTGACATCAGTATATAGCAGTACTGATCCACTTGAAAAGACATTTTTGAAGATCTCACTACCACAGAATAACTTTAACAGATGTAAATTTGTAGTTAATCTAGATAACAAAAGAACATTTTATTTGAGCCTAATGAAGTGAAATATTATTTCCTCCAAGGCAATTCCACTCTTTTAACTAGAAAATAAATTCACTCATGTTATTTTTATTTTCATCAATGAAAATCCATAAAAAATAGGTTTTTTGTTTTTACAGAATACCTATAAAATATTGTCAATTCAACCCCTCGGCTTGAAAGTTTAAAATATTTACTATGTACCCCTTTAAACAATGTTTGCTTAAATTAGAAAGTTTTTAGATTACATTAAAAAAAAAAAGAAAAGAGCATCATTTATTTCAAATATTGTCAGTGAAATTTTTATTGTATGTAACTTGAGTAAACTGGTTCATAATATATCATTCTTACTGCAATTGTGGTTAAAACCTTTGAAAATCATTATTAACCTGGTGTAATTCCTATCACTCACTAAGTACCTTAGGACCCCTTTCCCAGTTCACACTGCTCTGATATTTTTATATGAACTCAGGATTAGGCCATACTGTTTACTCTCAGCTCAATTCTAGAGTAATATAAACATTTTTATCTATAAGAAAAAAATTTAGGCCATGCATGGTGCTCATATCTATAATCTCAGCACTTTGGGAGGATGAGGTGGGCGGACCACGGAGTCAGGAGATTGAGACCATCCTGACCAACATGGTGAAACCTTGTTTCTACTAAAAATACAAAATTAGCTGGGTGTGGTGGCAGGAGCTGCTGTCACACATGGGGGGCGCTGAGGCAGGAGAACTGCTTGAATACGGGAGGCAGAGGTTGCACTGAGCTGAGATAGCGCAACTGCATTCCAGCCTCGTGACAGAGAGAGAACGCTACGTCTCAAAATTAATTAATTAATTAAAATCGTTTTAGTTTTAGAGGTATAAATGAAATGTGTTCTCTCTGCTTGTTTCACATGATAAACTCAATGTTTTTCCATCACATAAGGTATGTTAGTCTTTTAAATTACCTGGCGTTCGACTCCCTGGAACTTTCATATACAGTTGTACTGTATTCATGCCCAGAATGGTATGCCCAACGTGGCTCAGAAGATTTCCTGCTGACACCACACGCACAAAGGCAGGAAGTTTAGTCAGCTCATGTAACTGCAACTTCCACCTGCAATAAAATAGCAGATTAAGAGTAAAAACTCTGTTGCAAAAACTCATGAGAATTACCATATCCTCAAAAACACTGTGAGTCAATCAGAAAAATACTTAAATCTATAAATATATTACCTGTACAGTCAGTAGAATTAAACTCTTTAACTTATTGCACAAATCAGTCCTAAGACAAACAGGTTACTGAAAAAAATAATAAAATGTATAACCTAGTATAAAAGAAACAACTTACTTTGTATTTATAAATTTGTATTAATAAAGTGGGTACTTTGATTTTCTCATGAAAAATAAGATTCTAATTGTAAAACCTTGTCAAACTATTTCAGAATTGTAGGTTTATTAGGTAAAACTAGCATGTCAACATAAAAAAAAAAAGAAAAAGAAAAAGGGCTAATAATGATTAGGAACATTAAAAAAAATAGAAAACTAGTTAATTCCCAATCCTGCAATACTCTCATTGCTTCAGTTAATGGAAATGGTACTAGGCCAGGGAGACTTACTTTTTGTTATCAGAAAGGTCTATGTTGGTCCCAAATTTTATAGTTTTAAAAGGTCCTTTCTTTCTTTTTCCAGAACTTAAAAAAAAAAAAAAAGAAGGAACATTAAATTCATGTATTTGAGAAAGAATTTTGAGTGGATGCTAAAAGTTACTTACTTCTCTGAAGATGTGGATTCATTATCTGAATGATCTTTGTGGTGTGTTCTCTCATTTTCTTCCTACATGTTAAAAAAATACATATATTCATATTTAGTATCCTCTAATAGGTGACTACCACTTCTATCATACAAATTAACAAAATACTCATCTACATGAACAGTACTATTTTTGGGAAATAAGTTCCTACAGCCGCATTTCACAGAAAATATCTTCTATAATCACATTAAATAAAGTCCCAGGAAAAGTCAAAGCCCAGTACATGGAATTTAACATCCTCCATTATCTATAAAATTAATAAGAAATTCCGTTATTACACTAATTTATAGGAAAAGCATGTAATCATTCAAATTTTACTTTGGACCAACAAATTTTTGAAATGATAAATGATTTCATTGAAAATCAAGAGAATTTGAGAGACAACTAAAAATAAAAATATGGACACCATGCAAAAACTTACTTATTAAAAAAAAAAGATGTAAGAAAGCACCTAAGAAGACAGATTCTGTTTTTTTTTGTTTGTTTTGTTTTTGAGACAGAGCTTCACTCTGTTGCCCAGGCTGGAGTGCTTTTTTTTCTTGTATCTTTGTTTTGAGACAGAGCTTCACTCTGTTGCCCAGGATAGAGTGTGATGGTGCAATCTCAGCTCACTGCAACCTCCACCTTGTGGGTTCAAGGAAGTCTCCTGCCTCAGCCTCCCCCAATTCCCTTTTTTAATAAGCAAGAGCATTATTTTGTTTTTTCCCTGTGGACACTGTTTTATGGGAAAGACTCTGTTGACTCTTATACTTTGGCCAAAGACAAGATAATGAAGAAAAGCTTGAGGCAAGATTACTGAGGGGTATAACTATAAATGTTAATTATAACTGCCAAGTAGCAAAGCAATTGCACATTATCTGTTTGCATACATATATGAATACGTATAAAGTGAGATGAGTTAAGATCCTCTATTTCTTATTATAGTATCACATTTAATTACCCTGATTTTCTTTGCAATAAACCACATTAACAAAGCTAAGGGCATATGGACAAAGTTCTTCACGGGCTAAATTTTCAACGCAATGAATTCTGTATAAATAATAAAACATTTTCCCATTTTTAATAAATGTTGAATATAAAAAATGTTTGTTATTCTCTTGAGAAATGTATCAAGAATATGCAAATAAGAAAATGTTCCTGGAGGGACTGGAACTCCAGATGTAAAAGAATGAATTTGGGCCCCTGTCTCATAATGTACAGAAAAATTAACTTGAAATGAATGTGACCTAAATATAAGAGACACCAGGCGAAACTCTCATACAAAAAAAATATAGAAGTAAATCTATATGACTACAGGTTAGGCAACAGTTTCTTAGCAATGACAACAACAAATTAAATCCAAGAAATGCAAATAATTAAACTGAATCAAAATTAAAATTTTTGTTCTTTAAAGAACACTAACAAAAAAGTGAAAAGACAACTCACAGAACAGAAATGCACTGGCATATATAATACTTGTGAAGGAATTTTTAACAAGAATATACATGCATATAATTTACAGCTCAATAATAAAAATGGCCCAATTAAACAATGGGCAAAGGAAATAAACATGCATTTCACCAAAGTAAATATACCCATTAACAATATGTTTAGATGTTTAGCAAACAGCCATTTAAGAAAAGATAAAATGAAATATTAATTCACAACCAATAGTATGGTTAGAATCAAAGGAGATTGTACATAGGTATTGGAAAAATGGGAAACTTATAAATTAATAATTAAAATGTAGGCTGGGCACAGTGGCTCATGCTTGTAATCACAGCACTTTGGGAGGCTAAGGCTGGTGGATCACCTGAGGCCAGTAGTTGAAGACAAGCATGGTCACTATGATGAAACTCACTAAAAATAAATTAAAATAAAATTAGCCAGGCATAACGGTGTGTGCCTAAAATCCCAGATACTTGGGTGGCTGAGGCAGAAAAAATGTCGACTGAACCCAGGAGGGAGGTTGCAGTGATCTGAGCTATTGTCACTGCACTCCAGTGTAAACAGAGTGAGACTCAGTCTCAAAAATAAAAAGGAAAATGTAAAATGATGCAGCCATTTGAAAAGTAATGTGGCAGTTCCTTAACAGAATAAACAATGAGGCCAGGTCCAGTGGCTCACAACTATAATCCCAGGATTTTGGGAGGCCAAGCCAGATGGATCACTTGAGGTCACTAGTTTGAGATCAGCCTGGGCAACGTGGTAAAACACTGTCTCTACTAAAAACGCAAAAATTAGCCAGGTGTGGTGATACACGTCTATAGTCCCAGCTACTCAGGAAGCTGAGGCAGGAGAATTGCTTGAACCCAGGAGGTAGAGGTTGCAGTGAGCCAAGATTGCCACTGCATTCCAGCCAAGGCAAAAAGTGAGACTGTCAATATGAGACAAAGGGGTCAGCTACAGTGTCTCAAGCCTGTAATCCTAGCACTTTGGGAGGCCAAAGCTGGTGGATCACAAGGTCAGGAGATCAAGACCATCTTGCCCAACATGGTGAAAATTCGTCTCTACTAAAAATACAAAAAAGTTCAGTGTGGTGGAATGAGCCTGTAACCCCTGCTACTTGGGAGGCTGACGCAGGAGAATCACTTGAATCGAGGAGGCAGAGATTATAGTGAGGAGAGATGGCACTACTGTACTATAGCCTGGTGGCAGAGTAAGGCTGTGTATCAAAACAAAACAACAAGAAAAATCAGAATAAATAATGTGTTATTATCTCATGATCTAGCATCTACCCATGGGACATGACAATACATTTCTCCCTCCACACAAATACTGCTTATGAGTATTCGTAATAACATTACACGTACCAGCATTACACAGAATAGCCACGGGGCAGAACAGAAACAGCATTAAATGTAACAGCATTACACAGAATAGCCACGAAGCAGAACAGAAACAATCTAATGTTTATAAACTGATAGCGCCCCTTCACCAAAAAAGGTGTATATCCAGGCAATGTACTATTGTCATTAAAAGGGAAATGATGTAGTGATACATGCTGTAAATGAATAGATCTTGAAAATATTACTGAGACTCCAGTGGAAGGTCTTCAAAACTCAGACCTTGGTTATAGATTAGAAGCTGTTAATCACTTATGAGTTTAGATGAATGCACACTACACACTGACATATAGCTTAGAAGGTATATAAGCTCTAGAATACTTCGTAATACTTCTGAGTTGGTCTGGCAATATTCTCCTTGCTTTCTCCCTGTACCAGTTACAGAAATAAACACTCTTCTTTCCCAGTTCATCTGCATCTTGCTATTGGACTACAAGAATAAGCAGCATAATCATTGGTTTGGTTTGGGAACACAAAGACATGGAATCAGCCTAGGTGTTCATCAGTGTTGGACTGGAAAAAGAAAATGTGGTACATACAGATAATGCAACAGAGAATCCCTGACCTCCCAAAATTTGTTCAAGGTTCTTATTTTGCTGTACAACTCAATTTTTTTTTGGAATTTCACCTGGCTTCTAACACAAGAAGTCATGTTTTTCCTGCTTCCATGATGATGGAAGGCAGCTAATTCCTTCATGTAGTTTGAGTTCTCCAACAGGAAAGATTAATTGTTTTTCTTTTCTTTTTCCTTTTATTGTTACCTCCTTCTGGATGGTATAGAGCAGTCTTTAGCCTGAGACCCACACCTAGGTAAGTAACTAAATTGGAGTTTGCCTTGGCTAAAATTTAGAACAACAATCACCTGGTCTTAATTTCTCCTTACCATTAGAGCATTCAGTAGTCACGTAAGTTATATGATCATTTGTTTTGCTTAACTATTTTGTTGCTGTTTGTTTCCGTATTTTTGTTGTTGTTTTGGTCTTTTTCCCATTAGGTTTGATCTAGTCTATCTGATTGGATTAAATCCAATCCTTGATCCAGATTCTTCGGAACAAGTCCTCTGAAGTGACTAAATTCTCACAAGAGAAAAAAGAAAAAGTGTTGCAGTAAAGGAAGAAACACGGCCAACAGAAGGAAAAAGAAAAAGAGGAACGACTTTCTGATTTTGACTACTAAGAGGCTACACTGATATATACAAGGCCACCTTTTTGCTAGCCAGGCCAAAATGACAAACCAATGCCTATACTTCTGAAATAGCAGCAGTTTGTCCTATTTGGAATATGGTAATAAGAGTTCGAAAGATTTTTCTTTTTTATATAGTTATGCTCTGTCACCTAAACTGGAGGGCAGTGGCACAGTCTCGACTTACTGAAATCTCCACCTTCCAGTTTCAAGTGATTCTCTTGCCTCAGCATCCTAAGTAGCTGAGATTACAGGTGGGCTCCACCATACCTGGCTATTTTTTGTATTTTTAGTAGATATGGCTGTCGCCATGTTGGTCATCTGGTCTCAAACACGTGACCTCAAGTGATCATCTGCTTGGACTTCCAAAGGACTGGGATTACAGGCATAAGCCACCACACCCAAAGGGTTTTTTAAAAGGAGCTCAATGGTTAAAAGTCAGAGTAATTAAAAGCTAACATGCAACACGGGTGTGTGTATGTGTGCCCACACATGCAAGTGTGCATTTGTATTTAAAAGTCCTTCATGTTTACGTTTTTCTCTTAGGACCTTGTCTGTTTTTGAGCAAATGTTTTTTCTTCTTGGTTGACGCAATTCTGTTTTCTTCATTTAACTTCCGCTGTCTCTCCTTTCTCTTGAACCCTCTGCCACATGGGGGACCTAAGATAGTTTATAATAGTCTGGGGTCCTTTAAAGAAAAAAAGCAGGCATCAAACTCCTTTTAGGAGAGAAAACTGTGTTTCCTTTTGGAATTCCAGGAATGTAAATACAGAACTTCCTCTTGGCTCTCAAACTGCTTACTTTTGTATTGTGTTATTATTTTTTACTGAAATAGTTACTGCAACAGAGGTTACTCTTAGGTTTTACATTTTATTATTTTTTTTTAAGTTTTGGGGTACATGTGCAGAATGCGCAGGTTTGTTACATAGGTATACATGAGCCATGGTGTGTGCTGCACCCATCAACCCGTCATCTACATTAGGGATTTCTCTTAATGCTATCCCTCCCCTAGCGTCCACCCCCTCAAGAGGCCCTGGTGTGTGATGTGCCCCTCCCTCTGTCCATGTGTTCTCATTGTTCAACTCCTACTTATGAGTGAGAACATGCAGTGTTTGGTTTTCTGTTCTTTTGTCAGTTTGCAGAGAGTGATGGTGTCCAGCTGCATCTACGTCCTTGCAAAGGACCTGAACTCATCCTTTTGTATAGCTGCACAGTATTCCATAGTGTGTTAGTGCCACATTTTCTTTAACCAGTCTATCATTGGTGGGCACTTGGGTTCATTCCAAGTCTTTACTATTGTAAAGAGTGCTATAATAAATATATGTGTGCATGTGTCTTCATAGTAGAATGATTTATAATCCTCTGGGTATATAACCAGTAATGGGATTGCTGGGTCAAATGCTATTTCTGGCTCTAGATCATTGAGGAATCACCACACTGTCTTCTACTATGTTGGAACTAATTTACACTCCCCCCAACAGTGTATAAGTGTTCCTATTTCTCCATATCCTCTCCAGCATCTGTTGTTTCCTGACAGATGCCAAGGAAGGCCATCTTGGGATGCCAAGGTGGACTGATCTCATGAGGTTGGGAGTTTGAGACCAGCCTGACCAACGCGGAGAAACCCTGTCTCTACTAAAAATGCAGTATTATCTGGGCATAGTGGCACATTCCTGTCATCTCAGCTATTCAGGAGGCTGAGGCAGGAAAATAACTTGAACCTGGAATATGCAGGTGGTGGTCAGCCAAGATCACACCATTGCACCCCAGCCTGGGCAACAAAAGTGAAATTCTGTGAAAAAAGAAAAAAAAAGAAAGAACTGCCAACATCCATTTTTGTTTGCATTTGTTAATCAAGCAGTTTCACAGTTATCTCTGCCAAGGACTATAAGGTATCAACATTTGGCATTAGGATTTGAAAACTATAAAACCAGCCCCAAACAAAATGATCTTTGCTTGTGTACTCTTTAGTAAAGATGACAGTGATACTAGTTTAATAAAAACCCAGATATATCTTGAATTTAGTTAAAGACTGCCATAACTACTCATCCATGGAGTAGGTCGTACGGTCCACATGTAGTAAGGTTAATTTTACAAAATAACTGCTACTGTCTTTGTTTCAAAGTTAAACTATAAAATAAGTTCCTCCAAAGTTAGTTTGGCCTGTGCCCCAGGATTGAACAAGACAGCTGGGAGGTTAGAAGCAAGATGGTGTCAGTAAAATCTTTTTCACTATCTCTGTTATAATTTGCAATGGCAGTCCCATAACTTTAAATAATGACAATCATGGTTTTTATAAATCTAAACAAATTAGTTATATTAATCAGGTAACTGTAACAGGATACTTATAGATAGTTATCAAAATTTACAATCTAAAGTTAAATAACAGATGTTTTATTATTTGAATATTTTTCAATAAAAAATATTTGTAAGAAAACATTCTTTCTAAAAAAAAAGGGTGTTGTTTTTAAAAAGGTGAACAACTTTGTGTCTAATTCAAAATATATTTAAAGGTATAAACAAGGCAAAAGGAACCAGCAAATAAAAGAGGCTGAAAGAAATCTTACAAAAATTAAGAAATTTTGTTCTGGTAAGCAAGCTTAAAGAGAAATAATTTCATATAAGAAAAAATCTAGTAGGATAAGTTTAGTCCTGAGTAAAATATCCGGTTGTTTAAGAAAGGGAGATGCTCAGGACAAATCAGAAAGTCAAGCATGTCATAAACCATTTGTCTAAGTCACAAGAAGAGGATTTATTTAAAAAAAAAAACTTTCATATGATCAAGTTGTCTGATTAAAGGAAAATTACATTATTTCTACAGATTAGATTTGATGTAAAAAAAAAAAACTCTTAAACACTAAATAATTGATTATAATAATGATTCAGAAGAGGTTGATTTACTCTTACTTAATATATAATAAGAAACCTTAACCCAAAGTTCAACTTGTACTGTATGGTGCTGGTTTTGGTTTTCTCTACCCTTTTAAAAGGTACAAAATAGTAACATTCCCGCCTTCAATTCATTTTTGGCTCATATCAGTTTATTTTTCTTCTGAGGGTTCTGTCTGTTGTGGTCTGAAGCTAACAAGGTACTCTTAAAGGTCAAAAGAAAATGTTTTCTTCCAACATAATCTGTAATAATTAGAAGGTCTTTTCTTTTGCCTTTTGGTAACTGGCCTAATAGATTTTACATTTTATCTAAATAATTCCTATGTCATTCTTATTAAATTTGGTTTGCACAGGAAAAACTGAGATTAAAAATAGTTTTTTTAAAATTAAGGTGATTACATCCTTAGATCTTCCTATATATGCTTTAAAAATCCTTATGATACTGAGTTATAGGGCTTTGACTCCTGATCTAAAAACACTGAGTTTTGCTAAATCTTAATCACAGAAGCATCATCTTCAAGCCCAGTAGAAGATACCAACCAAAATAAACTGTATTCCTGAGGAACAGGTCCAGAAATGAAAGCTATTCAGCTCCTCAAAGGCGAAGGACTATCGTGAAAGAGGTGGGTGTGTGAGATTGTAAGAAAAAATTTTAAAACATAAGATAAATTCAGTTTCTGTATTAATTAACCATTAATGTCAAATACACACTGATACAAGATCAGCATATGCACCCTCTGTGACAGATTAATGAGGATTTCTTCAAGCATTAACCAACAAAGATTATAAAGGCATATGGAAACCGTATCTTATGATCAAGATGAAAATTTTATAGACAGTTTATAAAAATCTGGATAATAAATATAACTGGTTTCATGCTAGTTTTATTAAAGGTTATTGTTTGGAAAGTTAAGTATCCTCTATCAAAGAAAGGTTTTCACCTATTTCTTTTTTTTTGGAAATCCTAGAGCTATCGCTTTGGTTAAATTATGATTTATTTTTACAATTATCTGTAATCCTGTTTTGTTTATCAAGTGTTTTAAATGTTTAATATTTGACAAATTTTCCAAAATCAAATCATAATTGCTTTTTCTGACTTAATCCTTTAAGATATTACTAATAGGTTCCCAAAAGTCCAAAATGACACATGCGGCTTATTTGGTATACAAATTATACAGGAAGTTTTGTCAAATATAAAATGGTGCTTAACTTTCTTGGGGCTGCATCTGTATATGGTATGTTATGGCTGTGTGCTGCAAAACTATGGGAAATATTATAATTCTGATATGTCTTAATGTGCATTATCAGTAATAATTATAATTTTACATTAAATTACTGTATGCCACAGAGGGAATATATTTCCTTGTCAGTTATGTCTTTGACTATGACTGCTCTGAACCTTTTTGTCATCCGCAGACAACTGTTGTCTTGACTTGGTCCTCCTTAGGTGGATTTATAATCATTTATAAACTCTAACAGGTGCTCTTAAATGCAGGTTTCTAATAACTTGGAAATTGTGACAACAGAATATAGAAAAAATGTTCAGGACTCATGGAGAGCTAAAATGTTTGTGAACATCAAGCAGACCAGGAATTACCTGCATGGACTAAACTAATAGAATTTGAAATAATCTTTTAAACTTTTTGCTTAAAACATTGCTGATCCTTTGTTTTTCAGAGTCAAGAAAATGCTGAAGCTTCTTACAGTTTTTAACAATTGAGTAGGGTGGGTGCGGTGGCTCACGCCTGTAACCCCAGCACTTTGGGAGGCTGAGGCAAGCAGATCACGAGGTAAAGAGATCGAGACCATCCTGGCCAACACCGTGAAACCCCAGCTCTACTAAAAATACAAAAGTTAGCCGGGCATGGTGGCATGAGCCTGTGGTCCCAAGCTACTCAGGAGGCTGAGGTGGAAGAATCACTTGAACCCAGGAGGCAGAAGTTGCAGTGAGCCGAGATTGTGCCTCTGCACTCTAGTCTGATGACAGAGAAAGACTCCATCTCAAAAAAAAAAAAAAAAAAGAAAAATTGAGTAATGTATACTCCTACTGTCTGATTTCTCCAGAATCTGGAAACTATTTGAAAGTATTCTTAACAATTATCGCAATACAATTATTGTCTAAGTGAAGTAAGAATCTGTTTTCATTTGTAACAGGACACAAACGGAAAAACTCGTTATTTTACCAAGGCTTTGAATGAAATGGTGTGCTTTCCTTTAAGGAATCAAACTTGACTTACAGAGTACATGAAATTCCCTTGGGAAATCTGGCCTCATAACTTTGTCTGCACAGTCCCTGTATAGTGTTCCTAACCTGTAGTAAATAAAGAATATCATTTTCTGACAGACCTGAAAGCCCCAACTTTATCTTGGTACATCAGGAGCAGAAGAATTCAACCAACTTACAGGTATCGATGGTACAAATCCAAGGCAGTGCTCAGCTTTAAAAAAGTCTTAGCTGAGGCCTGGCACGGTGGCTCACGCCTGTAATCCCAGCAGTTTGGGAGGCTGAGGTAGGTGGATCAGGAAGTCAAGAGATCGAGACCATCCTGGTCAACATGGTGAAACCCCGTCTCTACTAAAAATACAAAAAAATTAGCTGGGCATGGTGGCACATGCCTGTAGTCCCAGCTACTTGGGAGGTTGAGGCAGGAGAATTGCTTGAACCCA
>CAUYNB010020103.1:0-40292 GCA_963574225.1 Lagothrix lagotricha | reverse complement strand
TCTGAAGTTTAATTAGATCCCATTTTTCTCTTTGGCTTTCGTTGCCATTGCTTTTGGTGTTTTAGTCATGAAGTCCTTGCCTATGCCTATGTCCTAGATGATTTTGCCTTTGTTTTCTTCTAGAGTTTTTATGGTGTTAGGTTTTATGTTTAAATCTTTAATCCATCTGGAGTTAATTTTAGTGTAAGGTGACAGGAAGGGGTCCAGTTTTTGCTTTCTGCACATGGCTAGCCAGTTTTCCTAACACGATTTATTAAACATAGAGTCTTTTCCCCATTGCTTGTTTTTGTCAGATTTGTCCAAGATCAGATGGTTGTAAATGTGTGGTGTTGCTTCTGGGGCCTCTGTTCTGTTCCATTGGTCTATGTCTCTGTTTTGGTACCAGTACCATGCTGTTTTGATTACTATTGCCTTGTAGTATAGTTTGAAGTCGGGCAGCATGATGCCTCTGGCTTTGTTCTTTTTGCTTAGAATTGTCTTGACTATGTGGGCTCTCTTGTGGTTCCATATGAAGTTTAAAGTCGTTTTTTGCAGTTCTGTGAAGAAGGTCACTGGTAGCTTAATGGGGATAGTGTTGAATCTATAAATTACTTTGGGCAGTATGGTCATTTCACAATACTGATTCTTCCTAACCAGGAGCATGGAATGTTTCTCCGTCTGTTTGTGTCCTCTCTTATTTTGTTGAGCAGTGGTTTGTAGTTCTCCTTGAAGAGCTCTTTTACGTCCTTTGTTAGTTGTATTCCCTAGGTATTTTATTCTCTTTGTAGCGATTGTGAATGGCAGTTTGTTCTTGATTTGGCTCTCTTTACTGTTATTGGTGTATAGGAATGCTTATGATTTCTGCACATTGATTTTGTATCCTGAGACTTTGCTGAAGTTGCTTATCAGTTTCAGGAGATTTTGGGCTGAGATGATGGGGTCTTCTAGATATATAATCATGTCATCTGCAAATAGAGACAATTTGACTTCCTCCTTTCCTAATTGAATATGCTTTATTTCTGTCTCTTGCCTGATTGCTCTGGCTAGAACTTCTAATACTATATTGAATAGGAGTGGTGGGAGAAGTCATCCTTGTCTAGTGCTGGATTTCAAAGGGAATGCTTCCAGCTTTTGCCCATTCAGTGTGATATTGGCTGTAGGTTTGTCATAAATAGCTTTTATTATTTTATGATACGTTCTGTCAATGCCTAGTTTATTGAGAGTTTTTTGTTTTTAAGGTCCAAGTGGTCTAAATGTTGTGTCATATTAATGATCTACCTATCTATCTTTCAATAATTTGTATTTAAAGGTAGTTTATATAGTGTTGCTGAGATCTATCAATGTCTTTGTATTTTAAACTTTTATTTTAGGTCCAGGGGTACATGTACATGTTTCTCATGTAAGTAAACTCATGTTTCAGAGGATTCTTTGTACAGATTATTTCATCACCCAGGTTCTAAGCCTTGTACCTAATAGTTGTTTTTCCTGATTGTCTCCTTCCTCCTACCTTCCACCCTCAAGTAGGCCCCAGTGTCTTTTGTTTCTCTCTATGTGACTATGTGTTCTCATTTAGCTCCCACTTATAAGCGAGAACTTAGGGTATTTGGTTTTCTGTTCCTGGGTTAGTTTGCTAAGGATAATAGCCTCCAGCTCCATCCATGCTCCTGCAAAAGACATAATCTTATTTTTTATGGCTACATAGTATCAAAATCTTAATAGCAGTACTTGTATACAATTAATTAATGAACAAGTCAAGGTCCTATGGAAATTGCAAACAACAAGCTTGTTTCTAAGTCAAAATGAGGGGCACTCTCTGCAATAAGAATCACAGAAGATTTCTAGACAACTAAACTGCAACATGGTAGAGAGAGGAATTTTGACATTGGTGATAAGAAATAGTATCACCTGCAAAAGGAAATTGTGATCAGAGGCAATGTGAAAAAAAAATTGAGTAAAACTTTGTGTGCCCCAAAAGGGTGGATTATCTGAATACATCTGTTAATATTTTAAGGAAATATAAAGATGTTCTCTCTCTCTCTCTCTCTCTCTCTCTGTCTCTCTCTCTCTCTCTCTCCCTCTGTGTGTGTGTGTGTGTGTGTGTGAATGAGTATGAGTGTATGATATACATACAGAGATCTTGTTTATGATTGGAACCCCAAAACAGTGACTGAAGATTCTGTACCAAAGAATGACTCCTATATTCTTCATTGATGCAAGTTGTAGAATAATTTTCCATTGGATTTGTAGGTTATCACATCATTATGGTTCATAAAAGCTGTTTAAGAAAGTCTTTGGGGTTAGTAACACATTAAATTAATGGGTGAGTAATGAGTAGTGTTATTGTAACTAAATTCTTTCCTCTTTAATTGGCTTAAGAGAAATTCCATTAAGAGAAATTCCATTATATCTGTATCAAATAATTATGCTGTCAATTCTACTAAAGTAAAATCCAGCCAAATGTACTATGATTTCAGCCAAAAGTGCTACAGTGGCCGTTTTTAAAATGTTAATTTAAACTTGTTTTTGATATTTATGATGAGAATTACAAATAAGTTATAAAATTATGTTCTTGGAAATATAATTTTATTTATGTATTGATGGGGGAGTCGGATTAACTGCAATGAGGGAAGAAGTTAGCAAAATGGCATTATGCATTTCTCACCTTTTATCCTGCTAATATTGTTTGTAAGATGGTGGTTACTATTTCATACATATAATCCAAAATGTGTATGAAGGTTTGGAGCTAAGTGAATTCCGGTCATGACAGACTAAGGACTAGCTGTTAAAATGCAACTGTATGTTTCTGTATAATATTCTTTAAAAATTCTACTAGATCTTCATAATCAGAGAGAAAAAAATGTCAGCTCTTTAAACCGACATTTTTTCAGCATAAATACCTTTTGTTGACTGCATGTGACATATACTAAAACTTTTTACTGTTAATATTAATCCAACTTTTAAAAAGAGTAGTCATACGGGCTCCTTATTTCTCAATTAGCCTTGAATTAGCTATTTTAGTGCTCAAAAAAGTTAGTATTCTTGCTGAACCGGGGTCAATATTTTTTAACTCTTCTATCAAGGAGAAGAAGAAATTCTGTCATCAGCAGGCCCTATAATTTATGTTTTAGATAAAGCAGTATCAAATTATATCTTCTGTGTTATGTTCATGAAGGACTTGGAAGGCGTTGTGCCTTCAAGAAAATTTATATTTATTTTTTCATTTGTAGCTTTTATTAAGCGAATTCTAGGATCAAGTGTTCTTACACTAAAGCATCAACTATCACATGCAGTCTTTCAACACACGCATTTCTCCTCTTCAAACTTCTTCCAACAACTATTTTTTTGAGACACCCAGGTTGTCACTGGTCAGAGCAGAAATATATAAACAGCATCTGTTTAGATTTGGGGAATGCCTTAAGATCACGATGTCTCATTCTGAAAAAACAAATATGACATACAACCATTTAACATTTTGGAGATCTATGGAGTCAATTGTGATTGTCACAAGGATGATGGGGTCTTCTCAGCAGTACAACACCTATAAGATGCAGGACAGTTCTGAACATAAAAGAATTGTCCCTTGACCTCACTCTTTTTACAAATCTTCCTAGACATATATAGGTGAAAAATCTGTTCATCTCTTCAAGCCTGGAAGCCTAACCCATTTCATATATAAAGATTAATAATGTTTTGCATGCTTCTCATACACACTTTATTTTCAAGAAACACATTTAATTATGGAACTCTAACAAAAATGTTTTGTTTCATCTAAAGTTCTTTTCTAATTGCATTTTTCTTTCTGGATAAAATAGTAGCACAGTTCGTGTAAGTTGCAAGGAAATTCTATTTGAGATAATGACTCTTTCTATACTACTAGATTCTAACAAAACTGATAATGAGTTTCCTGGTTACTGTAAAAAATCTAATTTGAATTCTGGCACCAAATGAAAACATTTTCTGTATTTCAAATCTAATCATGTTGGTAGGTAAAGGTGAATGTTCACTTGTGATTTCCTGTCACCCATTTTATTTTCCCTTAGCATGGGAAAGCAAGTAGGGAGATATCTTCTTCACTGAAAAGGATTATTTAGAAAAAAAAATAGATCATTGACAATAATGAGATTTTTATTTAATTTTTTCTTTAAATTTCTCCTCTACATGCACTGTTACAATGGGAAAATATCAAATGCTTCTGTTTTCCATCACTTCTATCAAGTTTTACTATTTTGGAAATTTAAATAGCATAAACACTTTGTAATGATGATTATAAGGTTTCCCATCCTACAAAAACAAAAAATGAGAATAATGTAATTTGGGCCACTCAAACTTCCAGTTTACTCCTCTGTTAAAACCTCACTGGCTAGAATAAGAAGGAACACAAAATGGTTTTCAAACACATGGCGAGAACTTGACCCAAGAGATGAATATACTGTACTTTTTCATGCAATTTCAAGAAGGCTATTATCTGAAGAGGTGACCTTAAAGCAACCTGTGATTTATGAATTGCTCCAAATGTGTCATTGCAAAACAAACTGGAATGTCCTTATGAAATAGTTTCTCTGACCAGACACGGCTAGGGTCAGAGTAGTTTCAGATTTTAAATCACCATATGTACCCATCTTGAGCAAATTGCAATAAAATGGTACTGAAAGTATTATTTCCTTGAAATAGTTACAGAATCTTCCTGTAAAAGGGTAAAAAGTGGAAAGAACATAACAGAGATAGGAGAGAAGGAGAATTTTGCCTGGAAAAATGGAGAATGAGAGCTATTTAAGCCCCCAGCAGCATAATCATGTTTTACCATACTTTACCTTCCCCTGCCCTTTCATCTTTTTATTGCATGAGAAAGGAATACAGAGTTGATTTTCATATGAACTGCCAAACAGCTACAGTTATAGAATGCAGAATAGCTTGGAAACTTTCTTCATTGGCCGTATCTCCAATCAATAGGCTCCCATTTGCGGTTAAGCAGAGGGTGTTTAAGAGACCAAGAATCATGGATGAACTGGAAAACATTAGGACATTATACTTAGTGAAATAAGCCAAACACAGAAAGACAAATGCCCTGTGATCTCACCTGTTTGTGGAATCAAAAAAAAAAAAAAAATCTAACTCATAGGAGCAGAGAATAGAATAATAGTTACTGGTGGGCCGGAGCAGGGGAGCAGATGATGGGGAGATATTGGTTAAACAAAACAAAGTTATCGAGGATATTGGTCAAAGGATACAAAGTTGTTGAGGTTATTGGTTAAAGGAAACAAAGTTATCAAGAGTACTGGTTAAAAGAAACAAAGTTATCAAGGATGCTTGCTAAAGAAACAAAGTTATAAAGGATACTGATTAAAGGATACAGAGTTATCAAAGGTATTGGTTAAAGGAAACAGTTTATAACTGTGTGAGGTGACGGCTATGCTAATTAGCTTGATTTAATCATTTCACAATGTACACACATATCAAAGCACTGTGTTGTATTCCATCACTAAATATATTTATCTCATTTTTCAGTTAAAAATAATATTTAAAAGAAATGTATAATATTAAAAGGCCAAGAAACAGGACAACTGCATAAAGAGAAGTCAGAACATTAAATGCGGCCAGGCATGGTGGCTCACACATGTAATGCCAGCACTTTGGGAGGCCAAGGTGGGTGGATCACTTGAGGCCAGGTGTTCAAGACCACCCTGGGCAAAATGGTGAAACTCTGTCTCTACTAAAATGAGCTGGGTGTGGTGGTTGGCAACTGTAGTCCCAGCTACTCAGGAGGCTGAGGCAGGAGAATCTCTTGAACCCAGGAGGTGGAAGTTAGAGTGAATTGAGATCATGCCACTGAACTCCAGTGTGGGCAACAGAGCAAGAGCAAGACTCTGTCTCAGAAAAAAAGAAAAAGAACATTAAATGCTGTGGAATAGACCATTCTGTAGGGATAGGAATGAAAAAACAAAACATGTCTAATACCAAAGTAAGAAAGTGAGACATGGAAGGTGAAGGAAAAGGGAGAAGATATATTGGAAATATGAATTATGCAATCATTTTTTCAGAAGGGAGTGTGTGTAAAGATGAATGTAAATGGCCTCAGGGTACAGGGATTTATGAAGGTAGAATTCACAGCAGATAATATATTTATGTTATTTTTCCAAATCCACTCTTAGTAACTTGTTTTAACTATTTATTTTTGTTTATTTGTTTTTTTTTCCACATAATTATGGCCCTGGAGGAGAGAGAGTAGAAATCTTGGCTGGAGCAAGGAGTGAAGGTAAGTTTAAACTCGTTTCCTGATTTCAAAGCAGGAAAGAGTCTGTAGAGGGAAGAAGGTAGGATTTTGACCCAGGTACATCTGTTGCATTGCTTTGTTGAGGTAATTCTGCATAAAAGAAAAAAAAAAGACAATAATCACCTACTCATTATGTTTGTAAGAACTACGTGGGTTATATAACACTCTCTGATATATCACAAGTGTTCAGTGTGCTACTATGATTATAATGATGGCTAGACAAAGTGGCAGAGTGGACTCGTTCAAAGTTCAATACACATGAGGATCAAAGTGCATGAGAACTTGACTTAGAAGAAATCCATAATCTTTTAAAGACATCTGTTACTTGGGTATGTCTCCAGGGCCTGCTTCTATCACCATTCCTTCCATTGCATTAAAAGGAAAACATTGTATTAAAAGGAAAATGTACCATTCCTTGGTGCAACCCTAAATGAGCTATGTGTGGTGGTTTAGTCTTCTAAAACTACGAATAAAGCCGAACAAAACACAAAAGTGTTGCCACCACAATAATTGCCTGAACAATTGTCTAGAGACATTCAAAATTGTGAAATCCAATAATCAGCACTGAAGTCAAAGATAATTTGAATCATCTCTAGCAGCAGGAAAAGTATGTCTGCCCTTTGCACTAACCCCAAATTCTTACTTCACTCAATAGGTCCCACTTATAAAGGACACCTGTCAGGACTTGGTCAAATGTATTAAATAGGTAGTTTTCCCCTAACATAATCAGACAACTTGCATTGGCAATACATCAATAATCCTTAAAGAAGGCATGTTGAGAATTAACTGTTGCATTTGACATGTAGAATCCCTGCATGTTGTTTTGGTCAATTCACTTGCTGGACAAACCAAGAGAGTGACTGATAAGTTTGTACAAACTAATGTTATCTATTGTTGAGAATGAATAACTTTTCTTGTAGCTTACTGACTTTTTGATCTAATTCAGAAATTTTGATTCTTAAAGTAAGCATTCTGCAACCATTTTAAGGCAATTCTACTTTCAGTGCCATTTTATTGTAATTTGTTCAAGCTGCGTACGCATGGTGATTTTAAATCTGGAATGACTCTGACCTTAGCGAAGTCTGGTCAGAGCAACTGTTTCCGAATTTCTTATATAGAATGTTTTCTTTCCTGAAGTTTTGTATGCATCATGTGCTATTATAGTTGTTGGCAATTCTAAATTCTTAGCTATATTATTTCCTTTTTCAATCTGAACTGATTTTTCTTTTGTATATGATCTTTTATCCTAAAGCTTTCCTTCCCTGTTTCTTCAATTTTCAGAAAAACAATGTTTACACTAGTTTTATGCTAGTGGGTAGTGAGATGCATACAATAACCTGCAGACTGTACAGAAGAAGGATGACAGATCTGATAGAACATGGAAATACTTTGCTCTGTGACCATTAAAAGAGTAGACACTGGATCTATCATGTCTATACAAAAACCCTCAAAGTGATGAAAAATGGCTATGTGATTACAGTGTTTAGAAGTGTGTCAACAGTATCAGAGTTGAAAAAGTCTAGAGTGGGGCGTTAACCAACATAGTGCCCTAAGTGCCAAATTAATGTTGTTAGTAGCAATGTTTACCAATTATCTATCATGTTTCAGAAACTGAATCACTGCAATTTTATTATGCACGTATTAGAGGCTGGTGTTGAGAAATGGAAAGAATCTGAAAATTTAGCTCCGAAACACATGGGATTTTCACAGAAAAATTATTATTGAGTGCTATTGGAAATTCTTCTAAATTATCAATTATTTACTTCTCAATAGTAATTATCTCTTTTTCCAATCTGAACTGATTTTTTCTTTAGACAATCTGCCATCTTAAAGCCTGCCTTTACTGTTTCCTGAATTGAATCAATCATTTCTTGGAACTTGGGTTTTATTTATTTGATGTTTTTGCTTTTTTCCTGTATTCTGTGAAAATCTAACATATTTAGGAGCTAAATTTTCAGATTCTTTCCAATTCTAAGAGAAACCTGAGTTATCCAGCAAGACCCATGACTAAAGTGGGTATGAGCACCGTTTTGCATTGCCTTCTGGGAAAGCTGTAGCCACCCCACCTCTCTTTTTATTTATCTCCACTCTTCATTTGATTTGTGCCCCCTGATCTTGTTTCAGATTTATGAAAGGACTAAGAAGATTAAGTCTCAATTAATGAAGCAGCTCTACTTGGCTTGTATGCATCCTCATAGGTTTCTGGATAACTTTTTCTTGCTTAACAATTTAGTACTGTCAAGTGTGGGTGGCTCACTCAACAGTACTTTAAGTAGAAAATACCAAGCTTCCATCTCTTGTGGAATCAGCATTTTAATTAGCAGGCCCTCTGTGGAGAATTGACTGCATTTTCTTAATTTTGGGAGGCAGTCAGTGGGTAATTCTCCTAGGAAAATCCCCATGCCAGAAGGTCATATTTGACATGTTTAAGAAATACTTTCAGACGCCTCTTTAATTAGCTTCTGAAACCCTTCAATCAAGGTGTCACCGGTGGTTGCATTTCACTTACTTTACAGAAGGAAGAGGTCCATTTAAGATGCAGAAACACTCTGTGTCTCAAATATAACAGCTGCTTTAACAGAAACTCTTCAATGGGTATTTTTACACAGTTAACATACATCTAGTTTTCCCACATCAAACACATCCCATCTCTGAGATTCAGCTGCACAGCACTTTTTTTTTTCCTTTTCCTGAATGTTGAGTTAACGATTTGGATTACTGCAATCTTATGATGAAATGATAATTTGGGGGAAGTATTTACTTTTAAAATCTTATGATCAGACATCACGTCTCTGATTTCTGGCCATTGCTTAAAAATATAAGCGCACTTATGAGTAAAATATCAAGAAAATATTGACTTGTTTTTTTACTTTGAATACAATTATGGTGCTATATTTTGTTGAAACCATGACACTTTAATGCCTGTAATCCCAGCACTTTGGGAGGCTGAGGCAGGCGAATCACCTGAGATCAAAGTTCGAGACCAGCCTGGCCAGTATGGTGAAAACCTGTCTCTACTAAAAATACAAAAATTAGCCTGGCATGGTGGTGGCTACCTGTAGTTCCAACTACTCAGGAAGCTGAGGCAGGAGAATTGCTTGAATCCGGGAGGCAGAGGTTACAGTGAGCTGAGATGGTACCACTGCACTGCAGCCTGGGCGACAGAGCAAGACTTCATCTCAGAAAAGAAAAAATAAGTGTCTTAAAGACTATTTTACTCAATTATCTCATGTTTAATGAGGAGTAAGCTGATCTCTACTGGTCTTCAGAAATATGTCCTAAGATCATACGGCAAGTAACTTTTTGTTATCATTCAGAACTCGAAACTTCTGACCTTCAATTCAGAACTTTGGTATTTTATCACTCATATTTGGAGAAATACGGGAAAATGAGGGAGAGAAACGTTGCATATAGTTAGAATTTTTTTTTCTGTTTGTTGGAGATAGGAAGAGCAGAGTAAGGAATATAATGAGATTACTGAGATGTTAGTTTTTGCAAATCTGTGCATTATGGTCTAGAATTAATGATTATGTCATCACCAAAGATTCTATCATATTTATGTTTCTCAGTTATGAACTGGTGATGTTTCATATGGAAACATTCATACCTGGTGTTATGTATTAGCTGTTCTTTTCGCTTTTAAATCATTTTTATTGCAAAATATAACACACAAAAAAGTACATAAAACAAATATAAATAACAATGATTTATACTTGAGAGAACTCCCTTTTAACATTTATTAATTTCAAGAAATAAGAAGGCACCAATAACATCAGCTGGGTTTATTTATTTTAATCCCTCCCAAACATTAATTCTCCCATTCTGTCTCAACGTACCACTATCCTGAGTATTAAAATCATTGCTACCCACTGGGCTAGACCTTTGGGTACTGTCTACTTTGAGGCTATGAAAAATAAAACTGCCACAAATACACTGTGTATAGTTCTTGGTACGTATAATACAATCATTTCAGTTTAATGTATACTCAGGCATGGAAATTCTGGGTGATATGAGTATGAGAAAATGCCAAATTATTTTTCAAAGTTAGATACCATAGAAGACCATAGAAGTTCCCTTTTCCTATATCCTTGACAGCATGTGACACTGTCAAACTGTTTCTCTTTTAGGGTTGTATGATGCTGTTCCTCATTGATATTATAATTTGTTTTCTCCCATTTGCTATGAACTGGGCTGCCTTTTGATAACTTCATTGGTCATTCTAATGTTCCCTTTTGTAAAGTCCCTGACTATTTTGAAATTTTTCTATCAGTACATCTTTTTTCTTCTTGCTTTGAAGATGGTCTTCATAAGACATCTGTCGGGTGTACGCGAACCAAATGCCTTACCTCACTACATGGTTATATTTCCCTCTCTTTATGATCACATTTGGCAAAGACAAGGTCTCAAATGTGATACCCTCAAATTCATCAATGCTTTTCTAATGTTTTGCACTTTTGTGTCTTGCTTAAATATCTCACTTTACCCTGAGTTTCTAAAAGTATTCTGTAAAGCTGGGACTAGCAGCACACACCTGTAATCCCAGCTGCTTAGGAGGCTGTGAAGGGAGGATCACTTGAGCCCAAGAGTTCAAGCCCAGCCTGGGCAATACAGCAAGACCCTATCTCTGAATTTTAAAAAATTCTATATTGTTTTATAAATGACCACTATCCAATAGAACTTTCTAAAATGATGAAAATGTCCTGATCTTTGTTATGAATACAGTAGTCTTCACTGCATAAGGCTATCAGAACTTCAATGCGGCTAGTGCAAATGAGACTATAACTTTCTTTTGTTAATTTTGTTTAATGTTGGTTAATTTACATTTGAATTGTCATACATGGTGAGTGGGTATCATATTGCATCATAAAGTTCTAGATGCTTTATAGTTTTACATTTCACATTTTGATTTTTTGGGAATTGATTTTGTCTATGATAGGAGTCTATTTTCAACCCCCTCTTCCTCCTCTAGCTTTTGTAACCTGATCTTCTTTTTCATAATCTTAATGTTGGCATCCAATTAAGCAAGTCATATTTATTGGATAAAGAAAAGTGTCCACACCCTATTGGTTCTCCTTCTCTGCATCACTCTGACAAATACATGTTAAAAGGAATTAATGTTTACTGATAAATGTGAAAGGAAAATAAAAATCTTGGGGTCCCCAAATCATTAAGCTAAAGGGAAAAGTCACCCACTTTTCTGGACAGAACCAATGTACACCTTACGTAAATTGGTTGAGGTCTCATGTTTCCCTAAAATGTGTAAAACAAAATGTGTGCTGACCACCTTTGGCACATGTCGTCGGGATATCCTGAGGTTGTGTCATGGTGTGCATCCTCAACCTTGGCAAAGTAAACTTTCTTAATTAACCTACCATCTCAGATATTTGGGGTTCACATAAGTAACTTAAGTGACCACAACTACCACCTGAACCAGGCTATCAATGAGTTAGAAAAATGGTCACCAGAGTAAATTGTTACATTTTCACGTTTCCTTCTTTGATTTTTTTATTCTGAAAAACAATGTTTAAGATATGATGTTTAAATTCAACTTCGGTCTTATCAATCTTATTATTAAATTCCCTTTCATTTGTTTACATGAACTTTTCCAATTTGATCACATATTTATGGTTTTTGAACAAGCCCACACCTGTTCCTACTCTCAGAATCTGTATTTTACCTGAATTTCATCACTGTTTTACCAGTTGTCAAAATGGACCTCACCAAAGGTCTGGCGCTACTATTAATACATGTGACAACATTCCACTTGCCATCAAAATGTGAATTAAGTGATCCTGAAATAAATATCTGTATGGATTACTTGCTGTCCTCACCATGGGGAACTTTTTGAGCAGATACGGTATCTCAGAGGGAAAAATCCTCTTTTACTTTAGTGGTGGCATGAATTACTAAATGTGCCAATAGCAGCACATATTTAAAATTATTTTTACTGGTTTGAAATATTTCAGCAATTATGGAATAGTGATATTGAGCAGGTAAAGTGCTACAGTATCTTATTAGGTATAAGTCAAGGCTATTTTTCATGCAGGCATGAAAAACTGAACTCAAACTAGTGAACAGAAAGTAAAAAAAAAAATGAGAGAAAGTATTGAGTCTTATATGAGAAATTCTAGGAATGATGTTGTTCATCTAATAAAATATACAAGAGTCTTCAAATTGGTATTCATCTTTTGTTGTATCAGCTTCAAGCATAGCCAGGTTTTTCCCTTGGTGGTGGGGACCAGTTGTTCACCAGGAGCTTTAGGAAAAGTAAACCTGGCGGAAAAAGATTTTCTTCCTCAAGCATCTTGGCAAAATTTTGGGATTCACTCACTCTCTTGGATCAACTTGGATCACCCCTATTGTCAGAGCTTGTTACTGATTTAATGGGATGTGGTGCTTAGGTTGAATTAGGCTTGGGTTATGTGCAGTCCCAGGGTCTCTGAAGTAGGGTCAGCTTCACTCACAGCCCTGAAACTGGGAGTGAAGACCAAGTGTGTGAGTATGTAATGAAATACATATGAATATTAACTATTTTTGAAGAATTCACATATGTGAAATGATGTATGACATATATAATATGTGTGAAACCTAGTAACACTAACACTGTTATACCTAAAACAAAAAATTGAAGAGTAGAGTATTACCAATATTTATTGGGTCCTCTCCACGAATGCCTCTCAATGAAAATGTTTGTCCATTGGTCCTGTTCTCTTGGTTAGGATTGCTGGATTTATGCATGTATTTTCAAAAATTATACCTGTAAGTTGGCTTTGGATTTGAATTTTATATAAATTTACTTTACTAGATAGACATGCTATATTAGTCAATTCTCACACTGTTACAAAGAAATACCTGAGACTGGGTAATTTTTGAGAAAAGAGGTTTAATTGGCTTATGGTTCTGCAGGCTATACAAGAAGCATGGTGACAGCTGCTTCTGGAGAGGCCTTAGGGAGCCTTTACTCATGGCTGAAGAAAAGGGAGAGCAGGTGACTCACAGGGCAGGAGCAGGACTAGGAGCGAGAGAGGGAGAAGGAACTACACACATTTAAACAACCAGATCTCACAAGAACTCTATGATGAGAACAACACCAAAGGGATGGTGCTAATCCATTCCTGAAGGATCCACTCCCATGATCCAATCACCTCCCACCAGGCCCCACATCCAACATTGGGGATTACAATTGAACATGAGATTTGGATGAGGACACGGATCCAAACCATTTCCAATAAATACTAATTGCATTTACTTTACTCAATATTATGCTTATAACTCCAATTTCATATAATAACTGATAAGTGATAATCACCAAAATATAATATTCCCTCATATGAATAGAGCACACTTAGGCCGGGCGCAGTGGCTCACGCCTGTAATCCAGCACTTTGGGAGGCCGAGGCGGGCGGATCACAAGGTCAAGAGATCGAGACCATCCTGGCCATGGTGAAACCCCGTCTCTACTAAAAATACAAAAATTAGCCGGGTGTGGTGGCACGCGCCTGAGGTCCCAGCTACTCGGGAAGCTGAGGCGGAAGAATCGCTTGAACCCAGGAGGTGGAGATTGCAGTGAGCCGGGATTGCACCACTGCACTCCAGCCTGGCAATAGAGCAAAACTCCGTCTCAATAAATAAATAAATAAATAAATAAGTAAAGAACACACTTATGAGTTCTGTAGTATTTCCACAGCTGCATCATTTTTAGTTTTATTCCCTAAAATAATAATAGTTGATGCTGGTTTGAGGAGGCTTGGCCATGTCACTCACTGCATTTCAATAAAAGGCAGTCAGGTTTGTATACTCAGGAGTGGAAGTGTTCAGTCACGAGATACACATTTAAATCACATCAATATATCCCCAAAGTATTTCGTTCTCGATGTCCCGTGTTCTCATGCTCTCACAAACATCGCCTTCTGATGGACAGTTTAATTTTTGTCCAACCTGTCAGGAAAATGTATATCTTTCTGCACATTTTTATTTTCACCTTTTCCTAATCCTGCTGAAGATGACAACCTTTCCATTCTGACCAGGTATGGCTTCTTTTCTTTGAAATGTCTACTACTGACTTAAAAAATGTTTCTTATTTTTTTATTCTATGTTTCTAAGTTTAATTTGCTTGATCCCTTTGTATTATAAAGAATAACCTATTTTTCTTTATAAACATTGAAAATGCTACATATAGATTGGGATTTTTAAAGGAAATTTTTATAGCATCTATTCATCTGTCACTTTTTTCAGTGAGCTTGTGTGTCTCTTAAAACATCTTCTGCTACTGTAATATAATGCCTAGGGCCTTCTTTATCCATTCCAGTAAGGATTTTTTTTTTATGGAGTCTTGCTCTGTGGCCCAGGCTGGACTTGGAGTGCAGTGGCACAGTCTTAGCTCACTGCAACCTCCCTCTCCATCTCGTGGGTTCAAACAATTCTCCTGTCTCAGCCTCCCAAGTAGCTGGGACTACAGGCTCCCACCACCATGCCTGGCTAATTTTTGTATTTTTAGTAGAGGCAGGGTTTCACCGTATTGGCCTGGCTGGTCTTGAACTCCTGACCTTAAGTAATCTGCCTGCCTCCAACTCCCAAAATGCTGGGATTACAGATGTAAGCCACCACCCCCAGCCACATAACTGAATTTTTGTTTGGCAATGTTTTACTTTACTGCCTCCAGGATTGGATATTAAGCACACAAACTAGTACAAGTCATTATTATTTTTCCTTAAAGGTTTTGACAATGAATGTGCTCGCCATTATATACACACACTCATGAACACAAAAGCACACACCATCAGTTCCACCACCAACGAAAATAAATATTAAAAATATATTCTACATATACGCCAAAATTTTCTTAAGATATAGTCAATTTTCAGATTATAAGATGCTATTTTGCATTAAAACCAGGTAGATTATATCACAAAGTAAAAATAAATGGTGTTTGCTTGTATTCTAAACATTTAAAATTCTAACAATGAGTATATACATATTTAATGTCTTGGAGGGAGCATTCATTTGACATAGTTAACAAACATTTTGGATTTCTGGGAGACAGTTGCTTGCAGGAAACAACTAAGTCATGGTTTGGGCATAATTAAAAGACACTTTAGCAGGTTTATCAATACAGGATTGGACAGATCCATTTGACGTGATGAATTACTTTCCATTATATTCCCGTAGTCCCTTTAGCAGAGTGAGTAAAGATTACATAGAATTGTGCCCTTCTGTAATTCTTCTCCTGCAACAAGGAAAAGGGTGAACTATTCTATATCAGGTACATTATGTCATAAAATTTACTATACGAAAGAGATTTTGTCTAGTTTTATCCTTCCATGGAGGAAAAAGCAGATTAGTTAACATTTGTTGGATTCAGAATCTCATAATCAGAGCAAGATTTCCTATGAATAAAGTATTTTGTAGTTTTCTCTTTCTAAAATTTTTAAGATTTTAGAATTTGGAATTCTAAATTTAGAATTTAGACTTTTAAAGTTTATTTGTATTAACTTCTCTGTCAACTTTCTCTGAGTTTCTTAAATGATGAGTCTTCTCTTTCTTTTTTTCTTTTCTTTTTTTTTTTGAGACAGAATCTCCCTCTGTACCCCAAGCTGGATGCAATGGTAGGATCTCAGCTCACTTCAACCTCTGCCTCCCGGGGTCAAGCAATTCTTCTACCTCAGGCTCCTGAGGAGCTGGGATTACAGGTGGCACATGCCACCACACCTGGCTAGTTTTTGTATTTTTAATAGAGATGGGGTTTCACCATGTTGACCAGGCTGGTCTTGAACTCCTGACCTCAGGTGATCTGCTCATCCCAAAGTGCTGGGATTATAGGCATGAGCCACCGCACCCAGCCTTTTGTTTTAAACTCTAATATCAAATGTTTCTTAGAAAACTATGTAGCCATAAAAAACGATGAGTTCGTGTCCTTGGTAGGGACATGGATGAACCTGGAAACCATCATTCTCAGCAAACTGACGCAAGAACAGAAAATCAAACACTGCATGTCCTCACTCATAGGCAGGTGTTGAACAGTGAGAACACATGGACACAGGGAGGGGAGCATCACACACTGAGGTCTGTGGGGGGGAACCAGGGGAGGGACAGTGGAGGATGGGGAGTTGGGGAGGGATAACATGGGGAGAAATGCCAGATATAGGTGATGGGGAGGAAGGCAGAAAACCACATTGCCATGTATGTGCCTATGCAACAATCCTGCATGTTCTTCACAGTACCCCAAAACCTAAAATGCAATAATATATATAGAAAGAAAAATACAAAATAAAAAAAAATATATATATATATATATGCATAAAGAAAACTAGTGCATTATAGAGTGTACAACAGCACTCCTGGCCTCTATCCACCAATAGCAATCCTGATCAAGCTGTGATGACCTAAATAAAACATCTCTGTGCATTGCCTAGTGATTGCTGGGAGGCAAAACCATCTCCATTTGACACTCATTTGTCTAAACTCTACCAGAATGTTATGCTAACTGTAAAATCACACAATTATAAATTTGTAGAGGATACTTTACTTTTATTTTATTTATTTATTTTGTTTTTTGAGACAGAGTCTTGCTCTGTCACCTAGGCTGGAGTGCAGTGGTGCGATCTTGGCTCACTGCAACCTCTGCCTCCTGGATTCAAATGATTCTCTTGCCTCAGTCTCCCGGAGAGCTGGGACTACAGGTGCACACCACCATGGCAGGCTAATTTTTGTGTTTTTAGTAGTGATGGGATTTCGCCATGCTGGCCAGGCTGGTCTCGAACTCCTGACCTCAGGTGATCCACCCACTTCAGTCTTTCAAATTTCTGGGATTACAGAGGTGAGCTGCCACGCCCAGCCAGACTTAAATTTTTTATAGAGTTACAGCCTGTAAGGTGGCCATTCTGAAGGGCTGGGAAGCATAGCCTCTAGTGCTACATCCCTAGTCTTTTTGTAGCAATCACCTCCATTGTGTGTGCATCAACGAGAAAACTAAAGCTACCTTTCCTGAAGTCATCTTGCTCCACAGGAAAATTATGTAACCTTGTTAAAATAACCAGACTGCCCTGCTTATCATTTTTCTCAATTCTTTTATTCAACTAGGACAATGGAAAAGTGGCTGCTGAAGCAGGCATTGGAATGTGATGGGCTCTTTCTTTTACATAGGCACCCACAGTTCTAACAGGAGGAAACTTTCTTTATCTTCCATTCTATTAGTTGTGGTTAAAAGAGAAGACTATCCAATTTCTCTTTCCTTTTCACGGTCAGATTACTATGAGACCCTCCATCTTTCTTAATTCTATTCTCCTACAATCTTGGAAGTAGGGGTAAGGCTATGTATGTTGGCAGGTCTCCTTCTCTATTCTGTGTTAAGTAATATAAAATGTATTGTTTCTGTTTGTACAAGGCAAATAATTCATGCCTCTTGTTTTAAGTGGCAGCCAATGCCCTGCTTCAGTAGTATATTTATTCCATTGTGAGCATGAAATGAAAACAGCACTGCAAAGCCCCAGGGAGTCTATCAAAAAGTCAAGAACAAGTGAGGGATAAAATAAATTACATGATCCTTTCTAAAAGTGGAATAAATTTGACACAAACTTAAAGTACATTATCAAACTTCTAGTGTTGTCAGAATTGTTGTTATTTTATTATCAGCAGAGAGAAAGGGTGAAAAAGAAGTTCAGGAACACAATTAAGGCCAAATCGGTGCTTAATGCAATTAATTACTCAATAAGGAAAATAGAAGTTTGCTGGAAACAAAGTTTGTGGTTGCTAAACAACCATATCAGAAAATCGTATTCTGTTTGGTCTGAGAATAACTTTGAGGTCAATCATTTTTGTGATTAATCCCAACTCTCCAGTCCATATCCTTGCCATTTTCCACATATATTCATGCAACTGTACTTTAGAGTTCATAGCCCAGCTCTGTGGATGGATTTGCAAGATCTCTTTCCACTCCCTGTAAGTGTACACCCTTTTCAACCTCCTCATCTAAAATAATGTCATAAATATGTTATGGGGTGGCTGAGCTCTTACTCTCTAGGGAGCATCTCCTACTCCTCCCAAGTTAGAAAAGATTTCAGCTTCCATTAGAGCATCAGTTGCTCGCTCTGCTTATAGTCCCTGTCAGGCATGTTTTGAGCATCTTATTACTTGTCTGGCACCTACTCAGGATGAGAGCTCCTGGAATTTCAGGTTGACATTTAACTAACACGTAAACATGAAAAGCCCATCTCAGTGTCTGGTTCAAAGAAAAAAAAAAATATATATATATATATATATATCCCAAAGAATTAAGTCAATAAATACATGAATATTGCCTTTCGTTATTACCTAGGGGTATTTGATTTAGTCTTACTCTAGAATCCAAAGACCTCTCCTACAGAACAGCTAGTGGTCCATAAAAAATGAGTGAATGAGCTCATCCTCAACTATAAATTGTTTTCACCAAGAACCTTTGAGACTACAGGACCTATTAGAGAACTAGGTTCAATGTAAGAGATTATTAATACTTACAAATTCATAAAAAATGAATAACCTAGATATACTGCAAGACTGAAAAGGGTTGCCTCATCAGCACCTGTCAGAGTAGCCAGTTATGATGCAAAATTAATGCAAGTTAGAAGAACGTGTGTCTAATAGATGCAGTTTTTAATGCATTACAAAATTTATATATCTTTATAGTAATCTACACTACCCATGTTTTTCACAAAGAGCAACACAATATCAATCTAGATACCTATATGTATTTTGAGCTAACACTTCCTCTAGATCAGGCACTGTATTGGAAGTAGGCATAGAGACATAAAGAAGAACAATATGGCTAATGCCATGATAAGGTGAAAAATTCAATCAATAAACAATATATTTAGAGATTGCTGTAAGAATTTTCTATAAAGTTAATAATGGTGGCGGTGGATGATAATAACATTAGGGGTAGTAATGATGGTGAATCTGGCAATTGTGATGATGATGATGGTGGTGGTTATGATGATGACGAAGGTGACAATGTGATGATGGTGATAATGATGGTAATGATGGTGACGTTGGTGTTGGTGATGATGATGGTGATGATGATGATAATGATGACAATAGTGATGATCATGGTGATGATGATAATGGTTATGATGGTGAAGTGATGAGGATGATGACCGTGATGGTGATGTTGATGATGTTGATGATGGTGGTGGTAGTACTGATGATAATACTGATGATGGTCATGATGATGATACAGTCATACAGTGTTTAATGGTCATTTTTAATAAGAGTTCACTATTGGCTGGGCGCGGTGGCTCACGCCTGTAATCCTAGCACTTTGGGAGGCCGAGGTGGGTGTATCACCTGAGGTCAGGAGTTCAAGACCAGCCTGGCCATCATGGTGAAACCCTATCTTTAAAAAAAAAAATAAATAAATAAATAAAATAAAAAATAAAGAAAAGAGTTCACTACTTGATTTAATGTAGTTCATACACATAAAACATGCATGGTCAGACCCAATCCCTAAGTAAACATAATTTTTCAATGCATCTGAGACAGTGCAGTCCACTTTTCTTTTTCTTGTGCTCCAAGAAATGTAAAAACGAAGAAGACCCCAAGCCTCTCCATCTCTCAAGTATTACAGTACCTGCTTAAACATGAAATTGACTTATCAGTAGTTCTTTCATTTATTGGCAGTTAATAACACATCATCATGCTGCTTTTTTCTCACTCTAGTGCACAGAAATGTTACTAAGAATTGGTTTATAAAAACATATCAATTTAGCTTCTGTATAGTTCCTTCATTCCACAAAACATTTTTTGAAAGGTAAACATTTCCTGATTAGCATACAAAGTAGTTATTAGCAGATGAAGAAATTAAGTAGAACTTTGTAAATTATATATCAAATTTGAAGAACATGAAAAAACTTCAATTAAGGCCAAACATGAATAACTTTTATTTTTTGAAATACTGAAATATTAAGCACATATATACTGATCTAATAAACTCATATCTATTTGTGCAAGCATAAGTATCAGAATTTATCCAAATTCCTTTCAATTGGGGCTCTAAAAAAGACAATAGTAGAATTTGTTCTTTATAGAAGAGACATTACAATATAGTGGAGACACATATTGAAGTAGAGATATTAAAATATTCTGGACAAAGCAGTATAATTTCTACTTGCTTCATTTTAGTTTCCCTGTCAAATTTTCACCCATAGTAATCTGCGTCTAAATTATTCTTGCATAAGCCTATTTTTGACCACCCATATCTCCTTGTGCAGTTGGTTGAAACTTTTCTAATTTAAGGTGAAATCTGACTTTCTTTCTGCTTAGTTGTCAGAAAGATGAGAAGATTATTGAGAATAGAGGTTTACCTGCCACACAGTCGACTAAATATAAGTCAGGCAGTTAACTTTGCATCTTTCAAGCCAGTATGTTTTCTGGCTGAGTCAATATTCATAGTGAAGAAACTGGCAAGTGAAAATCAGCATGAATAGCTATTAGCTCCAAGGAAATTACCTTTTTCAATTCCCAATAATTTTTTGCTATCTAGAGGAGCATTATATGTAAATAGTCAATATAAATAAAATAGATGTTAGAAAAAAGAGAAATGGGCACAGTGCTGCCTGAAAGGAGGGAACTCAGTGTTAATATCATGTTAGTTAAAAAATAAATAAACCTTTTCATTCGAGAAAGCACAGACCACTAAAGTCATGTCATGGCAGCCCACTGACTGTCCAAACAAATGATACTTTCTGACAGTAAAATTGAATCACGACTTTAGGATATCTGTGTGTTAATATTCTGTTATTATTTTCCAATCAGTATTCTTAGTATTTCCAAAATTATTATTTTAAATTTATAATCAAGTGTCTGCAAATATTTTCATGTTTACAAAATTATGTTCAAATTATAATCAAAATATTATACAATAAAGAGTCAAAATGAAATTTAGAGACGCTAGGCAACGAAAGTGCACATTACATACAAGTATTCTAGATGCATCTGATGCTAAGAAGTTAATTAAGTTAACAGAGAAAGAATCCAGGTGTTTTCTTTCCAAAGTCAGTATCATTTCTATATGCAGTTTGCTTAAATTGGGGAATTATAGCATATGTCTGTTCCTAACCAGAGAGATATCCCCGATACTGTTCTCAATCCTTAGAGTATTTAGGAATAGGCAGAGCCAGGTTCTGTAGAATGATTATGTGTGACTGGACAGAAAATAACACATAATTATGTGCAGATATAGCATTAAATGGAATAAACAGCCAAATTAAAACAAAGTGCAACTTGTTGTTTTGTTAAATTATTATATTCTGATGTAAATTAATCACTCATTTTCATATGTAATCAATGGTATAATGGTGTGGCCAATAATGATGAGACTATAGAGTGTTTTCTGTGGGTCAGGTGCTGTGCTAACCATATAGGGAGTACATTCCCTTTCTCCCTTTGTAATTCTCACAATTCTATAACATCGTTTATAACACTATTACTATGAACAACAAGCACTGGGTTGTAAATGGTGAAGGCCGTGTGCAGTGGCTCACAGCTACAATCTGAGCACTTTGGAAGGCCAACACAGGAGGATCCGTTGAGCTCAGGACTTTGAGACCAGCCTGGGCAATACAGTGAGAACTCATCTCAGCAGAAAACAAATAAAAAATTAGTTCAGTGTGGTTGCACGCACGTGTGGTCCCAGCTACTTGAGAGGCTGAGGTGAGAGGATCACTTGAGCCCAGGAGGTTGAGGCTGCAGTGAGCCCAGATTGTGCCACTGCACTCCAGCCTGGGTATCAAAGTAAGACGCTGTCTCAAAACAAAAAACAAACAAGAAATATATATATATATATATATATATATATATATATACACACACATTTAATAAAATGGTGACATTCCTAAGCACAACTGTAGAGGAGAAAAAAAATGTTGCTTTCTACCATACCCTTCTACATTCTTTGGCTGGTTTACACATTAAGTTAAATTAAGACAGATTAACAGGAGACAAACAATTTTAATTACCTCCCTATGCACAGGAGTTCCACAAAAACACGAAACTCAAGAATCAAACAGACATATGAAGTTTATATAGCATCTTAGGCTACAGAAAGAAATAGGGGCTTGTGGCTTCTGGCACGTGATGGAGACAAGTTTCTGGAGGGTGAGGGAAGGAGCTGTGTGGTGAGGAAAGATTGGCTTGTTATGTAGATAAAATTCTCTCAGGAAATCAGCCTGAGAGCAGCCCTATTCCTGGATCAGATATCTTTATCACTGAAAATTTGTTTTGTAAATGTAATTTGCTTTACAAAACAGCAATGTTTGAGAGCTACTCCTGTGTCTCCAGTCTCAAAGTTATCAGCTCCGAAGAGTCAATATGCCAAAGAGGTTTATTTTGGTCTCCTGTAATCATATTTTGGGGTGATATATCCCAAGCCCCAATAGGACTTAGCAAGTAAATGCCACTATTTGAGTCCTGGGATTGTTATTGTGTATTTCATTCACTCATGCTATTTTAATATGAATTTTTAAGTGCAATCAAAGGTGCAACATTCCAAAGTAACAAAAAACTAAATCTATACTTCAGAAAGAATATTGTACATTTTTGGAAAAGTTTTCTAGAGATTACATGTTATATGCTACCTATAAAGCATAATGCAGGGGGTTTTGTATAGGTGTAAAAAATATATCTGCTATATTTATCTATCATCTAACTAGCTAGCTAGCTGCCTATTTCTATCATCTATTTATTTATCCATTTATCTATCTACAACACATCCACTTATCTATGTATCCATTCATCTGTTTGTCCATCTATCCTTTTATCTCTTATCCATCCATCCATCCATTCATCTGTCATCTATCCATCAATCCATCTGCCAAGCCTTTTATCTACCTTTTATCTATCTATCTGTCTATCTATCACATAGCTATCTATATGAAACTCACCTTTTAGTTAATAACAATTTTTTTTTTTTGAGACGGAGTCTCGCTCTGTTGCCAGGCTGTAGTGCAGTGGCACAATCTCAGCTCACTGCAACCTCCGCTTCACGGGTTCAAGCAATTCTCCTGCCTCAGCCTCCCAAGTAGCTGGGACTATAGGTGCGCGCTCCCACACCCAGCTACTTTTTGTATTTTTAGTAGAAACGATATTTCACAATGTTGGCCAGGATGGTCTCAATCTCTTGACCTTGTGTTCTGCCTGCCTCAGCCTCCCAAAGTGCTGGGATTACAGGAGTGAGGTTAATAATAAATTTTGGAATAAATTCTCCCCAATACATATAGATCCGCCTCATTACTTTTAAATTTGGACAATTCTTTATTTAAAATCAACATAAAGAAAACCTAGATATTGGAATTGTGTAGATTAATAAATTTTAACAGAATGTATACGCCCGTCAGCCAAATAAAGAAGATTACCATCCTCATGACCCTGTTTCATGTGTTCCTACTCCTATACCACCCCTCTGCCGAGGTATCCAGTATCCCGATTCCTAAGATCATAGTTGGTTTTGCTTACCTAGAACTTCATATGAAAAGAATTGTAGGTAATCAACGTTGTCTCTGGCTTCATTTGCTAGATATTGGTCTTCTGTGGTGCATCTCTCTCTTTTTTTTTTTTTCATTTATTTTTGAGACAGAGTCTTGCTCTGTCACCCAGGCTGGAGCGCTGTGGTACAATGTCAGCTCACTGCAACCTCTGCCTCCCAGGTTCAAGAGACTCTCCTACTTCAGCCTCCCAAGTAGCTGGGATTACAGGCATGCACCACCACCCCTGGCTAATTTCTGTATTTTTAGTAGAGATGGGTTTTTGCCATGTTGGCCAGACTGGTCTCAAACTCCTGACCTCAAATGATCTGCCAGCCTTGGCCTCCCAAAGTGTTGGGATTACAGGAATGAGCCACTACACCCAGCTACTCCCTTTGGTTTTAAGCAAACTGCACAGTCTATACTTGGGAATAGCAGATGATTGGATGACTATACCTCAACATGTATTTCCAGCTTATTGTCACTAGACATTCAAAATACTTCAATTTTGTAGCTATTGTGAATACTTGCTCTTATTAACTTCTTAATATCTGTGGAATTTGTTGTAATGCAACTTTTATTGTTGTCACTGCCATTTCTTGTATCAGTAATTTGTGCTTTTCTCTACTGTTTTATTTTCATTTTTTAAATCAAGTCATTTCTATTCAAAACAATATATTTTACTCTGTTCATTTTCTCAATTAATTTAATTTTAATTTCTCAATGAATATAAACTCCTTAGTGTTTTCCTAAGCGTGCTCACTCAGGGCAGATTTTAAGAATTTTCTTTAACAGTTTCTATATGAAGTGTGTATTAACTTCCTATTGCTGCTGTAACAAACTGGCACAGATTTGGCAGCTTAAAACAATGGAAATATATTATCTTACAGTTTGGGAGGTCAGAAGCCCAAAATGCATCCCACTGGGCTACAGTCAAGGTGTTGGCAGGGCTGTCTTATACTGGAGACTCCATGAAAGTGCTCATGTCCTTTATCTTTTACAGTTCCTGTTGTCTGTCTGTATTTTTGACTCCTGGACCCCTTTCCGACATTACTCTGAGGTCTCCTAGTGACATCATATCTGCCTCTGTAATTCTCTCTGCCTCTCTCTCTCCCTTACAAAGACCCTTGAGGTGGCATGGGGCCCACCAAGATAATCCAGAATCATATCCTCATATGAAGACCCTTAACTTATTTGTATCTACAAAGACCCTTTTGCCATGTTAGGTAACATAGTCATAGGTTCCAAGAATTCAGATGATGTATTAGTCCATTCTCATGCTGCTATGAAGAAATACCAAGACTGAGTAATTTATAAATAAAAAAAAAGGTTTAATTGACTCATAGTGCCACATGACTCAGGAGGCCTTAGGAAACTTACAATCGTGGCAGAAGGTACCCCTTCACAGGGTAGCAGGGGAGAGACAGTGCAAGCAGGGGAAATGCCAGACGCTTATAAAACCATCAGATCTCACGACATGCACTCGTTATCCCAAGGATAACATGGAGGAAACTGCCCCCATGATCTAATCACTTCTTAATGGGTCCCTCCCACAACATATGGGGATTGTGGGAACCACAATTCAAAGTGAGATTTGTGTGGGGACACAGCCAAACCATATCAGATGGGGACATTTTTGCCTTTGTTTTGTTTTGTTTTGCTTTGCTAGGAGGCAGTATTCTGCCTACTACAATATGAATGAATGTTTTGTTGTATTTATCTGACTTTTGGGTTTTTATAACCTCTTGAATCTATTTCTGGATATCTTCCCACAATTTGGATAATTCTGCTAAACATGTTCTCTAATGTTCATTTATCATCTACCTATTTCTTTGTCCTGAACTACAAGACATAAATATAACAAATGTTTACCATATCATATATATAAACATATACATAATACATTTATATAAAAACATATTATATATAAACATATATAATATGTAAGTATATATAATATATATAAACATATATACATATATACATATTTTTTTTTGAGACAAGATCTCACTCTGTCTCCCAGGCTTGATTGCAGTTTTGTGATTACAGTTCACTGCAGCCTCGACCTCCCCAGCTCAAGGGATCTTCCCAACTTAGCCTCCCAAGTAGCTGGGACTACAAGTACCCATCACTATGCCCAGATAATTTTTGTATTTTTTGTAGGGATGGGGTTTCATCATGTTGCCCAGGCTGGCCTCAAACTCCTGGGCTTAAGCAATCCACCGGCTTCTGCCTCCCAAAGTGCAGGGATTATAGGTATAAGCCACCATGCCCAGCCTCATATATGTTATTTTAAATGCAGCTATGTATTTCTTCTATACTCTTATCTTGATATTTTACTCACATTCCCATTCATGATTCCTTAATTTTAATAAAATTAACTTGTTTCTTAATTTATCTTTTGCTTTCTAGCTTCAGTAGTTGTATTTTTCACATCTACTATTGTGAATTGAATCCTTGTTGTAGATTCCAGTGATCTAGAAGCAGTCTTCCTGTGTCATGGGTTTCCTTGAATAAATTAGTAAAAACATTTGAAAGTCTCTTTTAAGAACTTAAATATCTATTGGTTTGTTTTTATTTACTATTATTTATCTTATGTTTCAACCACGTGTTTATGCTTTCTTATACATTTGGTAGTTTCTAAATAAATTCTGGACACACTGTATGAAAAAATCATATCTATATTACATAGTATATTGATGTTAATATTTATTACAAACATATATGTGTGTGAATATATATATATATACGTATATATATATGATTTGTATCTGTCTATCTACCTAGTTCTCTGATACCTCTCAGAGAGCTAGATAGATAGATAGATAGATAAAATTAGAGATAGATACATAGTTAGTGACTAAATTATGAAGTAATTCTCTGCAGAACTTTTTTTTTTCTGTCAGTCAACCAAAGTAGGGGAACTAGAGTAGGGGAAAATCACTTTAATTCTGTCTGAAATTAAATTGTTTCAAGGTTGGTTTTAAGTCATTCTTGGTTTGCTTTGCTCAGACAGGATAACCCTTCCTGGGTCCTAATTAACATTTTATTTCAAGGAGCAAAGCTGATCATTATTTTTGCTAGTATCTGACCCCAGTTTGTTTTCCTAGGCCCACGATTTCCCAAATTCCTTCTTATGTTTTACCCTTTTTGCTACCAGTTCTCCAACATGACTGGCTTAAATTATCAATTACCACAAGTGGGACAGATTCACAGAACATTGGGCTGATCTTAATATGTATTTTATATGGATTGTATGGCTTACTCTACACATCAACCTCATTACAATTTAATGCGTAGGAACACAAAACATTAATGCTCTAATACTTCCTTAATAGGCTAGGGCAATAGATGTGAGATCCAGAATTGTCATTGAGGCCTTCAGATTCTATACCCTTCCATATTAACTCTAGTAATTCTGTTAACATGGGCATTATGAATGAACAGCTCCATACCTGTAAACAGAGAACAGCGTAATCTCTTTCAGGTTAAGCTTGTCTCTTTGGAATGAGTCCTCAGTCTTTCTTGGATTTTGCCAAATCCCCCCACTCTGAGGTAAGAAGGCAGGCAGAATATCTCCGCTTTAATTTGGGGGAGGAGACCTCAAATCCACATATCACTTCCTGTGATATTATCTGCAACTACATTAGTAAGATTCACTGCTTAGTGGCACCTGTGGATGAATTTCTAGGCTTATAAAATAGGTTTCAGGTTCCCTCTGCTCAGAAGACTATGAGGTATCCAAATACTTGATCTTCTCCCTCTTGCAACTTTCTTTTTGATTGTTAAATATGTTTTGAAAATTATATTATTTGTATGTAAATGGTTGCATCATTCAATCTCCCATAGAGTTGTCATCATGGATGGAAGAAAGAAAAGAAATGAGGTTATGGATGTAATGGATAAACAAATGGATGGATGGATAGATGAATGGATGGACGGATAGATGGATGTGTGGATCGTCTAACAGATAGATGATAGATATGTGGATGAGCTAATAGATAGATGAATGGATGGATGGATGAATGGATAGATGCATGAATAGATGGATGGTTAGATGGAAAGATGGATAGATGAATAGATGGATGGATGGATGGATGGATGGATGGATGGATGGATGAATGGATGGATGGATGTGTGGATGCTTCAATTGGCTAATGGATGGATAGATGAATGGATGGATGCATGCATGCATGAATATATGGATGGATGGATGGATGGATGGATGTGTGGATTGGCAGATGGATGGATGGATGGATGGATGGTGGACAGATGCACTGAAGACTATTTGTATCTCAAAATTAACCATAGTATGAAAATTAGACCATGTTCTTCTTTAGAAAAATATTTAATGTATTTGGACATTGATATTTTAAGCTGAACATTTATAATATTTTTCTTTTCTAAAAAAAACCAAGAAAACATTTTTCAGGGAAAAAATCCATTGCTAATATTATGGTGATTTGTACTATCTCAAGAGGCATAATGAAAGTCCATAATGTCAATAATTTTCTTAAGTAAAAGGAAAATATGTTTGGGGAATTATTGTAAGATCATAAAGAACAAAAACTTGATTCTGTAATATGCATATATTTTCTCCCCACTAACCAAATATAAAATGGAGAATCACCGATCATAGACAATTGTCTTGAAAAACTTGTGTGATTTTTCTTAATGTAATGCTGCCTGGAATTATCACAGCATTTTAAGACATTAGGGATTTTTTAAACATGTTGGAATGGTGTTATTTCACTGGCTTATTGATCTTCTTTGGATTCAGCCTCCTATGAATCACTGCAACTCAGTAACAACTATCCTAATAGTATTAGATTAAATCTTCATTACCCTGAGAGAGAAAAGCTGATTTCTCAGGTAGCGTGTGGAGATTCAAACATTTGATAAAAATAGTACCACACACACAGTATCAAGGATTTGTTGTACTTTGCATACAATGAAATATAATTCAATTCCTGTTAAATTGCATATTATAGTGATATGGAAATAATAACAAAATAATATGCTACAGTAGAAAGGTGAACCGTAGCTACACACAGCCACATGGATGGAGCTGAATCATATCTTATCTAGTTTAAAAAGAAGCCTCAGAAGCCTTCTAACTCATGATACCATTGTTTTAAATGTTAAGCACAAACAATGCCAAGTGTATTCATCCATTTTGCATTGCTACAAAGGAATATCTGAGACTGGGTAATTTATAAAGAAAAGAGATTCGATTGGCTCACGGTTCTGCAGGCTATATGGGAAGCATGGCACTGGCATCTGCCCAGTTTCTGGTGAGGATCTCAGAAAGCTTTTCCTCATGTCACATGGTAAGGGGGAGACACAGACAGGAGGGAGGTGACACACACTTTTAAACAACCAGATCTCACATGAACTCAGAGCAAGAACTCACTCATATCTCCAGGAGGACTCCAAGCCATCCATGAGAGATCCACAACTATGACCCAAACACCTCCCACCAAGCCTTTCCTCCAACAATGCAGATTAGAGTTCAACATGAGATTTGGAGGGGACACCACATCCAAACCATATCACCAAGTAATACCAACAATAGTGTACATGTCATTATATAATATTATAATATTTTATTTTTTTAAATGAATTTTTAAATTAAAATTTGAAATATTGATCACCTCCATTGCAGAGGTAAGCAGATAGTTAAAGGAAATAGCACATCAGTTGATCAAATTTATTGTTAATGTTCTTATTCTTGGGTTGACTTATGAGTTCTTACGTATTTGTTATACTTTTTAAAATGAATGAAAAAATAATTGGGGAAATGGATAGATGAATACGTGGATGGGCTAATGGATGGATGAACAGATGAATGGATAGATGGATGGATGAATGGATGGATGGATGGATGGATGAATGTGTGGATGAGCTAATCGATGATTAGATAGATGAATGATAGATAAATGGATGGATGAGTGGATGGATGGATGAGCTAATGGATAGATGAATAGATGAATGGATAAATTGGTAGATGGATGGATTAATTGATGCATGGATGTGTGAATGGTCTTATGAATGGGTATATAGATGAATGGATGGATGTGTGGGTGGGCTAATGGATGGATGGATGGACAGATGGATGAATGGATAAAAGAAAACCAAACATGAACCAATGATGCTAGTGAACTGTAATTGTTCCAGATCATTGCACTTGAGTTACTAAAAGACAAACAAGGAAAAGAAACTGGGTAAATTCTATATGCATAAGCATGTTTCATTCCAACATATGTGTCTGGATATCCAAAGGAAATTGTTTAATACTAGTAATGTCTATAACATACCTGTCCATGGTGAAGCAACTTCTTTTGTTAATACTTATTTCACTTCTGCCAAATGCTGCTAGATGGGGTATGATATAGAGTGCAGTGGCTTCTCAGTGCCCTGGCTATCATACCCTGAATTCCCACTTCGGGTAATACATTAGATAGCAAATCCCAAGAACACCTTTCTTTGTTGATGTTTTTAGATGGCCTCCAAATGTGCTTTTCTTAATATACCACATTGAGCAATCAAATTCAAATTCAGAATACAATGGCTTTACAAAAGGAAATGAGATGTGTTTTCTAAAAGGAAAGGACAATAAGGAAGTTCAGTGAAGTGCTTGCACCAACTTTCTCTTAGTCTCATCATCTACCCAGAATGTCTGAATAGGTTATTCTCAAGACTGGGTGCTCTCTGCATGAGCATGAACTAGCATCATTGAATTCTTAATGGAAAAACACATGCAGGAAAACTTGACCATTGAATTTCCTCATCCGAGATGCTTGTGTAAAGGAAGCAATATATTGTTAAGTCCATGCTCATTGCCTCAGTTCAATGAACCAGAATATGCATCTCAGTGGTCTTGCCTACAGTTGGGATCATATTCTGGTTCCTTCAACAGAGGCAAAGAGTATGGACTTACCATATCTTCTTATGTTCTTGAGAGCATGGTCTTATTTTAACTGCTCTATCTTCCTCACAACTGGGCTATTTCAACTTAGGGTTTAATTTTCATTAGATTTATTGATTGATACTATGTGATCAGGAAAATTCGTACTTTATGGTTAAAAAAAAAAAAAAGAAAACTTCAAGGCAATCCCCAGTGACCTACATCTTTGTATAATTCCCTCTCCTTCAGTGCAGGATGGGCCTGACAATGAGATGATAAAAGCAAAATAGCCACCCCAGTGATTAGTTTATGCTACAAGGCACAGTTGACCTTAAGAGAGAAAGATTATGCTCAGTGGGCTTGATCTAGTCATGTTAGACCTTCAAAAGGACAGCATTACTCCTTGAAAGACAGATTCCAAGCATGAAAAAGATTTTACAGGAGAGAGAGTCTTGTTGATAATTTTGAAGATGGACATGTCTATTCGACAAGGAACAGGCACCAAGGAGCTGAGCCCAGACCCTTGATAAAAGACAGAAAGGAAATGGAGACCTCAGTTCTACAACCGTAGGAACTAGATTCCACCACCACCACCACTGAACTCAAGAAAAAGACGGGTCAATGCCTTAATTTCAGCTGTGTAAGACCTTGAGCAGAGCACCTATTATGCCATGTCGAAATTTCGGACCTGCAGGATTGTGGGCAAATGAATGAGTATTGTTTTAAGCCCCTGGATATGTACGGATTTGTTATGCAACAGTAAAAAATGTATACTTAATAATTAGTGTATTAAATGAGGCTTTGAACAAACCTTAATCATAAAACCAAAAAAATTACATTATCGTGAGCATGTTTTCTTTGGACATAACATCATTTCTCTTTATCTAAAACAGCTGATTTCATATCCAAATGTGACTTCTATTTTTTTTTAAAACTGATTTAAGATCCCCTGCATTCTTAAGAAATTTCTCATTCATAGCTAACATTTATGTTTCTTTTCAAAATTCAAAATGCTATATAATTACAAATAGATTTTATGAAATATTCGTAACTGGTTTATATTTTATTAGAAGTTTGGAAAACTGAACTTTAAGAAGATTTTTAAAAATTAAAACTGTGCTAGCTATAAGAAGATAAAACATAAATTGCACTATAGGTAAATAAAAACAAACTTTTTATTTCTGTAAAATGATTTCAACTACAGCATCACAGATACTGAGATTATATTTTAAATGTTAGTGACTTATTGTCCTTTTACTCAGACACTAGCATATACACAGACTAGAGTATTAATATTTTTTGGATGATCCTTTCCAATGAGATTATTTTATTCTCAGAATTAACTAAGTAATCGAGTTAATTTTTAACCATGAAGGGCATGATTAAGAATATTGATTCCTGAATATTCACCACATGGCTAATAACTCGTGTAAATATACATCTTTAAGTTATATATGCATGTATTCACAATAGGATATTACAAACGACATACGTTATTTAGCATTTTAGCTAATTTGAGAGAAATCATCTTCTCTCTGCCAGAGGTGACAGATCCATTTGGCTCAGATTTATATGCTCAAGAAATGTCCAAATCAGATAATTATTGCAGACTACTATTTGATAGACTTCTAATTCAAATTTATAAATAGTCAAGGAATTGTAATTAGAAGACCTATTTATACTATTTTTAAAATGCCACTGACACCTAAGTAGATAGATAAAGATCTGTAGTTCTTACCATTGGGATTCAAAGATTTAAGGATTTCTAAAACGTAATGATTAATAAGGTTGACCAGAAGTCTGGGGAGAATATAAAGATTTAGGAAAAGCCTTTCCCTACATCTGGTCTCTCTTAAAAATACTTAATCCAAGAGAAAGCACCCAAGAAAGGACCCTATATTTCTCTCACGTTTCTGAAAAAAAAGAAATTATGTCCAGAACTGCTTCTAATTTACATAAGAGGAGAAACCAGTTAGCTCATGACTTGGATCAAAGGGACAGAAAAATGCAACTCAAATTAGGTGCCCATCCTGGGGCTAACAGGCATGGCCAGAGGGACTCTGAGGCTGTAAGAGCAAAGCAGTTACTGGAATAGCCATGTGGGTTGGTGGGCAGGTAGCAGGGGTTCACGTAAGTCTGTTTGGATGACATGCAGCAGTGGTGATACAATGAGTGTAGACTCTGAACATTGGATTAATTCAAAATGTGGAGTACTCAGAAAACAATGGAATTCTTCAGATAGACCTTTTGGAGATGATATGACTTGAAATGGACTTCAAGAAGAGTAAAAGAAAGGAAATAAAGAAAAATCCGTGTGCTCTGAAAACCATGCAAATGCAGATAGGATTCATCAAAGTGCCTTTCAGAGAAAGTCTGATAGAGCAGAATATAATTTTCAAGAAACGACCATGGCAATTTCTTCTTCTATTTTTTTCAGATGCATTTCCTAATATAATTTGCCCTTCTCCGATCAGTCCCCTAAGTCCATGCATATTCTCAGAATTTAAGAAGACACAATCCACAGAATACAAGGTACAAATAAGTCAATTCATGGCTACTGAGTTTCAGCCTTCCAGAATAGCTGAATGAATGAAAGAATACAGGTCAAAAATGAATGCTGACTGGGGTAAGATGGTATAAATCATTCTACCATAAAGACACATACACATGGATGTTCACTGCAGTGCTAGTCACAGCAGCAGAGACATAGAATCAACCCAAATGTCCATCAGTGACAGACTCGATAAAGAAAATGTGGTACATATACACCATGAAATACTATGCAGTCATTAAAAAGAATGAGGTCATGTCCTTTGCAGGGACATGGATGGAGCTAGAGGCCATTATCCTTAGCAAACTAATGCAGGAACAGAAAACCAAATACGGCATGTTCTCACTTATATGTGGGAGCTAAATGATGAGAACATGTGGACACGTAGCAGGGAGCAACACACACTGGGGCCAACTCGAGGGTGGAGGGTGGAGGAGGAAGAGGATTAGAAAACATAATTAATGAGTGCTAGGCTTAGTATCTGGGTGACAAAATAATCTGTACAACAAACCCCATGACATAAGTTTACCTATATAACAGACTTGCATGCGTGCTCTTGAACTTAAAAGGTTTTTTGTTTGTTTGCTTGTTTTATTTGTTTGTTTGTTTTTAATGCTTTTCCACTGTTCACAGAGTAAAGATGCCAAGGACTGCAGGAGGAAAGGTGAGTTAGAGCAGTCAGGAGAGGAAGCTGAAATGCTGATTTCCTTGGATAGGGATCTTGCTTTTGGCCCTCTGAAGCAGATTAATTCTTTCTGCCCTTATTCCCAGATACAAATAATGGAAAATTCCAAGATCTTGGAGTTTCCTGGAGAAGCATTTTTTGGAAATAGAATAATAGAGTATGCTATATCTATCTAGGCAGAAGGATTCATAATCGGGTCAGATTGGATCAGCATGGCATAAGAGCTTCAGAATGGAGCCATGTGTTGAGAGCATATGGAAAATGGTAAGGGATAAGTTTAATTTAAAGTGGCCAAAAAATATCACACTGCACTGGCAAGCACAGCCATACTTTTGAAGGCCGGATGGAAACGACCATATATTAAAAGATGACGTCTTGGCAAAGGTGTAACACCAAATTCAAGATGTAAAGTCATTTTCTGTCCTCTCTTCTTTTCTCGTAACCAAACAGTCACTAAACTCCTTTCCATTGCTTTTACTCATTATCCCACTACCAAGTACTGTTGATGAATCAAATCCTAATGCAAAACATGGTAAGTGGTCATTTTCAAATTGCTGACCAGTAGGAAAATGATGTTCAGGGGGAAGTTTTCTATCAATGGTACCATGCAAATGACTGACAAAATGCTGAAGGTGATATTGAAACTACATGTGAATTTCCTTGGAAAGCAGCATTCAAGAATTTTGCCTTTGCTAAATGTATCTAATACTCTGCTGATAATTAGCTATTGATTCAAGCTGTCAATGGTCATTCTACTTTGTGTCTTTGCCCACGAAATGAGAAATGTATCCAGTCAGAATTAATCCTGAAGCCAAATGAAAAAGAAAACGTTTTATTTACCTAACACCTGTGGTAGAGGAAAAGGAATCTAATTAGAAATTAAAAGGCAAAGATGACTTTCGAAAGTAAATTACGTTGATGAGAAATCTAATATGATTTGTCTCATACGCTTGCTTTTCAATGAAAACTCATGTCCTCTTTCCGAGGAGAAAAAGATGGTGTGATTTCAAGGGCAATTGGGCAGTTGTAAATTTTACCATCTTTGATACAGAAGGGAGCCAGTGTGCTACAAAATGAGGCATGGAGCATGTACTTGCAAGAGAGAAATACTGAAAACAGGACATGCATTCTTATTAACATTCTTACTTAGATTATTTCAAACTGTCCCTTGTGCTTGCTTTGCTTTATGTTTCTTTTTAAAATAATAATACTTAAAAATATCTTTAACCATTTTTATGGGCATATTTTATTCTCTTTCTCATGGTGACTGGGCTGGCATCCTTTCTTGTATCCTCATATTTGGTTCACTCTATCATTTATTTCACAAATATCACAGCCATTCTGTTATGTGTAAGGACTGTGGTAGATGCAAGGAAAATATAATTGAAAAATGTGATTATTGCCGTCAGTTCAAATTCTTGTAGTTGGGCAAATACATAATGGATATGCACCATCTATATTTCATAATTAGGAGAAGAATGTACAACATGCAATAGAAAATAGAGCCCATGAACCTAAGACCTGGCGACACTAGAGAGGTTCAAAGAAGAGGTGATCTTGCATTGAATTTTTTTTGTTTTTGTTTGGTCCTAAACAAAACTGGTGATATCATTCAAAGCAAAGGCAACTAGTTATGGATACATGCATTAATATCTGGTCATGTATTAGTGTTTCTTCCATTTGTGTCATCCATATTGACATCATGGACTGATGAGTTTTTGCTGCCAAAAAAATCTCCCCTGAGCTTATCCACTAATCAGGGTCTTGATGCTCTCTTGTATTAGTCTGCTGGGGCTGATATCACAAAATACCATGGACTGCATGGCTAAACCATAGAAATGTATCTTGTCAGAGTTCTACAGGCTGGCAGTCTGGGATGAACGTGCTGGCAGATTTGGTTTCTAGTGAGGGCTCTCTTCATAGCTGGCAGATGGCCACCTTCTTGCTGTATCCTCATGTGACAGAGAGAGAGAAAGAGAAAGTTCTAGCTCTAGTGTCTCTTCTTCTTCATATAAGGCCACAAATTCCATCAAGAGGGCTCTACCCTCATGACTTCACGTAAACTAAATCACCTACCAAAGGTGCCATCTCTATATACCATCCAATTGGTAATTAGGGCTTTAACACGTTAATTTGAGTGTGACACAATTCAACCCATAGAACTGCTGAAGGCATCTGGAATGCTAAAATAGCTAAACTTTGTACCTTAAGAGACCAGTCAAAGCCTATGTATCTGGCCATAACCACCACCTCCTTCGTAAGCGCTGATATGACATAGGTAAAATTGCTGAAGAATAGATCTTGGGTGTCTACTCCATATAAAGTTAGTAGGGTGTACTTATCTTGCCTGGTGTCATATGTCGGTTTTTACATCATTTTGGAATTTAAAATAAATGATTCTAAAATACAACCATAGTATTTTAATATTTGCATCACAGTAAGGTAAAAGTTTCTCAACATAAATAGCAGACAGAGTGACTCATTGCAAGAAAATGATATTTATTCAGGAATGGGCATTGCAATGGGAATATGAACACCATAGTAACGTGTGTGTGTATTCAGGAAGGTAAAGAAAGGCAAAGGATTTTAAAGGAAAATTTGAGGAGGATGTACAATTGTTGAGAGAATTATCTTTGTCTGCAGGGGTCAATAACAAGTATAATGGCAATTGGAGGTTGCACAGGCAGTTGCTGGGCAGATGTCCTTGCAGAAGTACTTTAAGGTTGCAGTGGTCTTTGTGCGAGGTGGTGGATTTTTCAGTTCTTGTTTGATAGTTCTCGTTGTTAGGGATTTGTTCATAACCCTTCCCCTCTTCATGGCCTGCCTCAGCTCCATTTCCCTGGATCTTTAACACAAATCACCCCACTTTTATTCTGACAATATTCACAAGTTAAAATAAGATATATATGTCCAATTTTATTACATTTATGTCAAAATTTCAAATTGACTGTTGTGGTATTCTAAAAATAAAGAATTAATAAATCTATTTCTTCTTCAACTTAATAATCAAGCATTTTATCCAGAGGTCATGTTTTATCTTTCCCATCTTCCTGCTCCAACTAGATACTTTCTTTTTTGAAGATGAAGATCTTCAATTAATATTCAGAGTCATTCTTTCCCCATAAACAGCAATTTAGTTGAGAAGCATTAAGTGGAACCAAGTCCAAAAGGCAATAATATAAATGTTAAACAAGCAAACCAAAACCCTCCACCTGACCAGAATATCATCTTTGCCTTTGATTTTCTAAAAAAAGAGATGAAAAAAAATCAATGCTAAAAATTATTCTATCCACTGCAATTCCCCCAAAATACATATATGAAATAAACTGTAGTAAATGCCTATTCAGTGCCTTTAGTAACAAGGTCTTTTTCTTTAAGTTGACATAATTACACATATTTTTGGGATACTGAGTAATATTTCAATACATGAGTACAATGTTTCAAGATCAAATCAAGGCGATTAGCATCTCCAACACCTCAAATATTTATCATGTCTTTATGTTAGGAACATTCAAAATCCTCTCTTCTAGTTTTTTGAAAATACACATACATTATTGTTATCTATATTCACCCTACAGTGCTATCAAACATTGGAATGTATTGCTACCTTGTTGTAATTTTGTATCCATTAACCAACCTCTCCCTATCCTCCCTTCTACCCTTCCCAGCCACTAATAACCAAAATTCTACTCTCTACTTCCATAAGACATTTTTTTAGCTTACATATATGAGTGAGAACATGTGATATTTATCTTTCTGTGCCTGGCTTACTTCACTTAGCATAATATCCTCCAAGCTCACCCATGTTGCTGTGAATGGCAGGATTTTATTCTTTGTGTCTGAAGAATATTTTATTGTGTATGCATATAATGTTTTCTTTACCTATTCATCTATTGTTGGCCATTTAAGTTGATTCCATATCTTGGCTGTTGTGAATAGTGCTGCAATAAACATGAGGCTGCAAAGGTCTTTCCAACACATTGCATTCCTTTCCTTTGGATACCCAGTAGTGGGACTGCTGGACCATATGGTAGTTCTATTTTTAGTATTTTGAAAAAACTTCATATTGTTTTCCGCTGTACTAATTTACAGTTCTGCCAACAGTGCGTTAGAGTCTCTATGTCTGTGTCCTAAATGGTATTGCCTAGGTTTTCTTCTAGTGTTTTTATGGTGTTAGGTCTTACGTTTAAATATTTAATCCATCTGGAGTTAATTTTTGTATAAGGTGTAAGGAAGGGGTCCAGTTTCAGCTTTCCGCACATAGCTAGCCAGTTTTCCCAACACCATTTATTAAACAGGGAATCCTTTCCCCATTGCTTGTTTTTGTCAGGTTTGTCAAATATCAGATGATTGTAGGTGTGTGGCATTGCTTCTGAGGCCTCTGTTCTGTTCCATTAATCTATATCTCTGTTTTGGTACCAGTGCCATGCTGTTTTTATTACTGTAGCCTTGCAGTATAGTTTTAAGACAGGTAGTGTGATGTCTCCAGCTTTGTTTTTTTTTTTGCTTAGGATTGTCTTGGCTATGCAGGCTCTCTTTTGGTTCCATATGAAGTTTAAGGTGGTTTTTCCAGTTCTGTGAAGAAAGTCACTGGTAGCTTGATGGGGCTAACATTGAATCTATAAATTACTTTGGGCAGTATGGCCATTTTCACAATGTTGATTCTTCCTAACCATGAGCATGGAATGTTTTTCCCTCTGTTTGTATCCTCTTTTATTTCCTGGAGCAGTGGTTTGTAGTTCTCCTTGAAGAGATCCTTCAAATCCCTTGTTAGTTGTATTCCTAGGTATTTTATTCTCTTTGTAGCAATTGTGAATGGGAGTTCACTCATAATTTGGCTCTCTGGTTGTCTGCTATTGGTGTATAGGAATGCTTGTGATTTTTGCTCATTGATTTTGTGTCCTGAGACTTTGCTGAGATTGCTTATCAGCTTAAGGAGATTTTTGGCTGAGACGATGGGGTCTTCTAAATATACAATCATGTCATCTTCAAATAGAGACAATTTGACTTCCTCTTTTCCTAATTGAATACTCTTTATTTCTTTTTCTTGTGTGATTGCTCTTGCCAGAACTTCCAATACTCTGTTAAATAGGAGAAATGATAGAGGGCACCCCTGTCTAGTGCCAGTTTTCAAAGGGAATGCTTTGAGATTTCACCCATTCAGTATGATATTGGCTGTGGGTTTGTCATAAATAGCTTTTATTATTTTGAGATACGTTCCATCAATACATAGTTTATTGAGAGTTTTTAGCATAAAGGGCTGTTGAATTTTGTTGAAGGCCTTCTCTGCATCTATTAAAATAATCATGTGGTTTTTGTCTTTGGTTCTGTTTATGTGGTAGATTTCATTTATAGATTTGCATATATTAAACTAGCCTTGCATCTCAGGGATGAAGCCAACTTGATTGTGATGGATAAGCTTTTTGATGTTCTGTTGGATTCGGTTTGCCAGTATTTTATTAAAGATTTTCGCATCAATGTACATCATGGATACTGACCTGAAATTTTCTTGTTTAGTTGTGTCTCTGCCAGGTTTTGGTATCAGGATGATGTTGGTCTCATCAAAAGTAATGGCAACAAAAACCAAAATAGACAAATGGGATCTAATGAAACTCCAGAGCTTCTGCATAGCAAAAGAAACTATTATTAGGGTGAACCAGCAACCAATAGAATGGGAAAAAATTTTTGCAAGTTACCCATCTGACAAAGGCTAATATCCAGAATCTACAAAGAACTGAAACACCACCACCAAAAAGTGGGCAAAGGATATGAACAGACACTTTTCAGAGAAGAAATTGATGCAGCCAACAAACATATGAAAAAAAGCTCAGCATCTCTGGTCATTAGAGAAATGCAAATCAAAACCACATTGAGATACCATCTCAAGCCAATTACAATGGTGATCATTAAAAAATCTGGAGACAACAGATGCTGGAGATGATGTGGAGAAATAGGAACACTTTTACACTGTTGGTGGAAGTGTAAATTAGTTCAACCATTGTGGAAGACAGAGTGGTGTTTCCTCAAGGATCTAGAAATAGAAATACCATTTGACCCAGCAATCCCATTACTGGGCATATACCCAAAGGATTATAAATCATTCTATTATAAAGACACATGCACATGTATGTTCATTGTGGTACTGTTTACAATAGCAAAGACGTGGGACCAACTCAAATGCCCATCGAGGATAGACTGGATAAAGAAAATGCGGCACATACACACCATGGAATACTATGCAGCCATAAAAAATGATGAGTTCATGTCCTTTGCAGGGACATGGATGAATCTGGAAACCATCATTCTCAGCAAACTGACACAAGAACAGAAAATCAAACACCGAATGTTCTCACTCATAGGTGGGTGTTGAACAATGAGAACACATGGACACATAGAGGGGAGCATCATAC